>JACGTP010000142.1:90919-106686 GCA_023678845.1 Mischocyttarus mexicanus | reverse complement strand
CATCGTCTATCTGAAAACTTAAAAGTGCAAGACCTTTTCTCGTCCTTGTCGAGGTCTTCTACCCGACACGTCAACGGCCCAAATATATGACGCAAGGGATCGGTGTTTGTCGAAGATAAGGATACCTAAAGATCCTTTCGAAAATTCCCCAAAAGTTTCGTGTGGGCAAACATCAGCCAAGTATCGCACAAGGTAAAGGGTGAAGGTGAGGGCTAGGGGGAATTTGAGGTCGAGGACGTGTGTAGGAGGGGAAACAAGAGGAGCAAGGGGATTAGAGATTGTGGATTTAGGAAGGAAGAAGGAAGGTGGAGGACTCTGAAATTCCAAATGGATCGTTAACTCCAACCATAAGAAATTCCTTTAGGGAGTTCGTTGGACAGGAGACCTCCTGTTGCTGTTTGCTGCTGTTCCTGCTGCTATTGCTCCTACATCGTACCTTTCCACGCTACGACTCAATATGAATTTTTCACCGATTGAAATATGAATTTCAATTCGAATAGGAGGAAGGGGGGGGGAGAGAGGAAGAACAGGCTGAGATGTTAATTTAGGATCATCGAGTATGGGTTGTTTAGTTTTGACAGTAGTGATCAATCGGTGTCTTCAACAAATGCGAATGGATGAAAGAAAGAAAACATTTCAACGGGCGTCTAGACTTTTTCAGACTGTTGGTTTTGTCAATGGACGACTCTTCTGGCGCCACTTCGATGGATCAAATAAAACAAAGAAAGCAAAAGTGAGAGAGAGAGAGAGAGATTATAGGGCTGAAAGGATAAAAGTATTGGGAAGTTCTGCTTACTCTTACACAAACTCACTCACACACACACACACACACACACACACACACACGTATATATATACGCACACATATAAGTGTAACATAACGTACGTGTAAATGTATATTCTTATAAGAATGAAACTGGTTGTATGGGTACAGCGAATGGTCAACCATTCCAGAAAACCGGTACAAATAATCTCTCCCACCTTGGGGCCACCCCTTTAGCTAAACTACACCCACCCTAACGCACACACTACCTAACTATATATAGAATCATACGAGATAAGCTCAGTCCTATTAATAGCTACCAGCGTAACGTCTTTTCTCCCACCTGGTGAAGATACATCTCTTACCTATCCCTTTTCATGATACACCTAAAACGATTTAACTACAATACCATTATATTCTGTTTTTGTATCACAGCATAATGTGTGCAGGCTTATATTGTCATCCCCCCTCCCCCTCACTCTTCCCTTCACCCCCTTCACCCTCCCCATTCTATTCAACATTGACATTTTCATTTAACTCGTGGTAACTTCATTCATTCACATTTTATTCACTTTAATATTTTTGAAATTTTTTTTAACGGAAACTACTACATGGAATGTTTTAAAATTTGGAGGATATATTTGTACGGAAATAATAAACATACGGTTAAATTTTCAAAAGAATGTATTCAATTTTCAACGAGTTATTCGCTATTTTTCAAGTCGAAAAACAAAAAGGTCCTCCACTGTTGCAGTGATACCCACTTTCACGGTGTTCGAAATAAGGTGATCAAAAAAAGCAAAAAGGTTATCAAACAAGAAGGTATTGGTTCGTACGTTAATTGTTTTTCCAAAGAAAATTATTAATATTTAATAAAATGGAGAAGTTTTTAAAACAAGTTTCAAATTTCGCGTCTACCAAAATTACATTTTGTATTCGATCGATAAACTGGATAGGTCATTGTACAAAGAAATGTATACAAACTAAGCAGATAAAATAATCAAAGCGAAAAAGATTTTTAATACGAAATATCAACACCTTAGAATGATTTTACCGCTTATTAATTATGACGAATGTTGCAAAGATTAAAATATGGGTTTCGGTTTCTTTAATAATAACAGGAGAGAAGAAAATTACAACGTAAGGTTTAAAACTTCTTTAAGCGAGTTAGCACGATTTGTGGTATGGGAAAATCTTATGGGTTCGCATCAGCAACATGCTAATACTCGCATACACACATATACACATTAAAACATTGTATATACTCGATTGTATGTGTGTGTTATTTAAAGATTTCATGATTTATACGAAAGAAGGTGTGTTGGTTTTTTTGGTCAAAAGCCCTTTTGACCAAAAGGTGAGAATGTGTGAAATATTGACAGAATCTTCTTTTGTATAAATCATTCAATTTTCAAATAACACACACACACACACACACACGTACAATTGGGTATATACAATGTGTTGGTATTTTTAATTGTAATTTTTAATATTACAATAAGTTTGAAAATACCAAAATACAGGTTTAAGTTTTGACTTCTGTCGGCAGTCCTCATTACTTTCTGATTATTTAATTTTTTTTTTAAATTTCCATCACCACCTTCTCTCTCTTCCTTCTTCTCCTTCTCATCATCATCTTTTTATTTTTCATGTGACGAGTTGAGAAAGAGACCAACCAGTGAATTTCGCAAGGTGATTCGTTTACCGGGCGACGTTTGCTCGGTTGGAATCCAGTCGTTCGTTGTTATCGTTCTGGTTTAAAAATATCTGGCGCCCTAAGCGTTGGCATCCAGGCTATGGAAAAGGAGAACCAACGAGGGAGAGTGGTGGTGGAGGAGGTGAAGAAGGTGAAGGAAAGATTCGCGTGCGCAAAAGTATTGTTTTCACGATTCTTCTTCTTCTTCTTCTTCTTCTTCTTCTTCTCCTTGTCTTTTTTCGTTTCCTCTTATTCTTATTTTACCCTCTATTCCTCTCTACCCCTCTCATACCTTTCACGTACCTTCTATACTCCGTTATGGTGAAAGTGCGAGAACGATTTTTGTAAATAATTTATTTCACGCAGAAACCCAACGACGTTAATTCCTATACCCTTCTTCTTATTTCGTTTATTTTTTTTTCTTCTTCTTCTTCTTTTGAGTTTGCAGTTTGAATTCTAATAGGAGTGAATCCGAGTTTGTGTGTGTGAGTATTTATTTATTATTTATTTATTTATTTATTTATTTTGCTGAAAGATTCGATTTATAAGTTGATTCAACTGTCTTATATTTGATTAAAATATCAAAGTAATTGTTATCCGTAATTTATGGGGTTTAGGTACAACTACTTTTTGTCAATCACCTATTTTTCAATGACATTCTATTATTTATTAATTCAAATTTTAATATTTAACAAATACCAATAATAATATTGTATTAAAACATTTTTAATAATTTCTGAACTTTTCAAACATATTACAAGAATAATATTACTTTGTATAATCGTAAATTGGGTATAAAAATCGACAGATAAAATTAGTATCTTATTTATTTTATTTATTTTTATTTATTTTAGCAAAAGATTCGATTTATAAGTTGTTTCAACTGCCACATATTCGATTAAAATATCAAAGTAATTGTTATCCGTAATTTATGGGGTTTTAAGATACAACTGGATAAAATTATTTATTGTCAATCACCTATTTTTCAACGACATTCTACTATTTATTAAAGAAAGTATTGTTAATAATTTCTGAATTTTTCAAATAAATTACAAGAATAATATTACTTTGCAATAAATAATCGTAAATCGAGTGTAAAGATCGAACGATAAAATTTGTATCTCATTTATTTTTATTTATTTTAGCAAAAGATTCGATTTACAAGTTGTTTCAATTGCCATCTATTCGATTAAAAAATTAAAGAAATTGTTATCCCTAATTTATGGGGTTTAAAAATACACCAAGGTAAAATTACTTATTGCCAATCACCTATTTTTCAATGACATTCAATTATTTATTAATTCAAATTTTAATATTAAACAAATACCAATAATATTAAATATCGTATTAAAACATTTTTAATAATTTCTGAACTTTTCAAACATATTCCAAGATTAATATTACTGTCTATAATCGTAAATTGGGTATAAAAATCGACAGATAAAATTAGTATCTTATTTATTTTTAATTATTTTTATTTATTTTGGCAAAAGATTTAATTTACATGTTCTTCCAACTGTCATATATTCGATTAAAATATCAAAGAAATTGTTATCCTAATTTATGGGGTTTTAAGATACACCAAGGTAAAATTACATATTGCCAATCACCTATTTTTCAATGACATTCTATTATTTATTAATTCAAATTATAATAATAATCAAATACCAATAATATTAAATATCGTATTAAAACATCTTCCATAATTTCTGAATATTTCAAACATATTCCAAGACTAATATTACTTTCTATAATCGTAAATCAGGTGTAAAGATCGATCGATAAGATTTGTATTTCTTGGAACCAAAATAAATGAAAAGAAAGAACAATGATTTCAAGTCGATATGAAGGATCTTTTAAAGGACCTCGAGGTTAAACCTTCGAACGGAAGAGTCATATCATCTCATCGATCTATCTCGATGAAGATTTAACGAGAGGAAGCACAAAGAGGACCAATAGAATGTAAGAGAACAAGATCAAACGTACTGCCAACGGAAGTTTCTCGTTTTACGACCGGAAATTTCAAATAGGGTCTCTGCAATTGATTCAATCTCATTCGATTTGATTCATTTATTGATTCAATTGATCTCCATTGTTAAACCAGCAAATAAAAAATACAAGAAAATAAATATAAATACGCACAAAACGTAGTTGGAAGAGATTGTAACGAGACTATAAATCTCAACAAAAATCTTTGTAAAGATTGATAATAATTTTTATAAATATTATATTTTTTTTTTAAACAATAAATATAGTTCTTCAAAATTTGACGAATATTAAAATACCATTCTGATGGAAAATAAAATTAATAAAACAATTGAGTACGTTTTGTTCTACAAGTCTATAAGAAAACTATTCAAACTTCGCATTGAAGGGGTATTCTGGTCGAGAAAATTGAAAAAATCAATTTTTTGTTTTTATATTTTCAAAGCTTAAATAGTTAAGAATATGTGGTTAAGAGGATTTTTCAAAATATAAATTATTTTCGGAGTTATAGGTATTTTAGTTTGATACGAATGAACGATCAAAACTAACGCGTTTTTCTCGAAACTACTTTTCTCGACACTTTCGTCATAATATCTCAAGTTCTACTAAACCGATTTACTTGAAATTTGATACGAGCATTCTTTATACATTACTCTATTGCACTAATTAAAACAATACTGAAATTTCAATGTTTATTATTTTAAAAAAATTCTGAAATCAAAATAAATGGTAAAAACATGTCTCTTTACTTCAGACAGCCACTATTTGCTGAAAAAATGATTTTTTCGATTTTTTCTTATTGTTAGCTGAAACAATAGCAGTATTTTTTTAGAATAAGAATTAATTTTGCTTTTCAGTTGACTAAGAGGAGTACAATCATATCAAGCAGAACGTGCAATTTTTTTGAGAACTCCTACTTAAACAGCCTGTAACTTTTTTAATTTTTAATTTTATAACTCGATTTTATTTCTTGAACATTAATGTTCTTAAAACATTAATAAATATGGAAAATAATCAAGGAGATAATATTTCTTTTTTTTCATCCAATTAAATTCTATTTTCCCTAGCTGAGATAAAAAAACCAATAAAAATTAGATCTCGCAGTAATTTAAAACCCGAGTAGAGAAAGATCATAGGTGTTTTAATCAGTTGCACATGATTTACCGTTAGAAATGCATCAAACAGGAGTTTCGTAGTTACAACTTGGTTCACAATCAACTGAATTCCGTGTTCTTACCCGTACCCATGTAACCCGTGTACCCGTGTACCCATACCCGTGCCCGTGTTAACGGTATTTCGAACCTAGAGACCTATCTTCGCATTCCACAATCTCCGATAGAATTCATAACCCGAGATTATATACTTTCTTATCATTGAATATCATCTTATCCAGAACCACCATTTCAATTTTTTGTATCTACATGTTAATGTCTGTGTATGTGTATGAGTGTATTTATAAATTTGTGTATCATATCTTTTATTTTACGTGAGAGAGAGCAAATATTTCCCAGTTACTAAATATTCTATTACTGTCTCCGTAACACCACTCGTAAATATTTCATTTAATGTTAAGATTGCGTAAAAAAAAAAATTGCAAACGAGAATCAAAGGATTTTCAAAAACCAATCAATACTTTCTTAAACGTGGATTGAAAACAAACCAAAACCACGATATCATAAGCCTCTGAAACCCTGATTGTCCTATTTGTTATTTTTGGTAACGTGGTACGTGTACCACCAGTGGTATTTATTAAATGCACTGCAAACATATGTTTATGATAACATTTAAAAATATATAAATGATAATAAATGATAATAAATGATATAAATTGATAATAAATATGAATATTAATATTTAAAAATATATTTCTACCAAAGGAACGAGTCATTATACAAAATAATAATTAAAATAAGATAATTAAAGATATTAGGTGTATCAAGTATGAAATGGAGCAAAAAATACATATAATTGAATTGAAATTTGCTCCATTTCATATTTGACAACCTAATACTCATGAACAACATAATACTCTGACAACCATCAGTCAAAATATTAAATGACAGGTATCTAATAGCAAATATCAAACGACAAGTTAAACAAAAATGTCTTGCAACGAAACCTATTGAAAAACTTATTGCAAACCATTTGTACTTTCTTGCCCCTGATGCTAAAACCCTATTTTCATAGAGAAAATTCTCCGAATAGTTGATAGAAAAAAAAGAAAAAGAAAATTATCACGGTAAGAGGATTGTAGCTAAGAGATGCTGCATACCAACAGTACCGGACACCCCCGCAAAAAGGGGGAAAAGGAGTTGCATTTTTTCGCGTGTTAACGCCCGGGAGATTTACCGACCGGCTGCCACAAACATCCTAAAGGTTATTGTGGAGTTCGAGGCTGGTTTTCAAGCCGAGAAGGAGGCATCTTCAAACTACCCGTCCAACTCGTCGGATACAACTCGCGAATGGTTCACCAAGTGAAACCATACTAACTTCAACCAGACAGATACCACACCTTATTGTCAATTCTTTATTCCTATTTTATTTTATTTTACATCTTATACGGATCCTTATCAGATTCAATTGATTATTGTCAAGTAAGAAATGAAGCAAATTTTCTATTCAATTCTGTACTTGTTTTGCTCCGATTCATACTTGACACATTCTAATAATTTTGAACCAAAAGTCTAACAAATTACTATTTGGATATCTTTGTTTGTGTATATGTGTGTGTGTGTGTGTGTGTGTGTGTGTGTGTATGTGTCAAACTAAAAATTACAAAAATATTTCGTACGATCAATTCTACGTTAATCATTTTAATTCGTATATTTGGTATTATTACAAGTACTCAATGTTTTATTGTTTAATTTTATTATCATCTTTCGATAGAATTATTTCAAGTACTGAACTTTCGATAAAAAAATTCCACCTAATCAAGAAATGAAAAAAATTTGGGCAATTTTGCATCCAAAGTTACCGAAATTGAATTAATTTTTCCATCGATCGACATATCAACATTTTTACTTGGCCTTGAATCGTGGAAATAGTTGGATATGTATTAGTAAAATAAAAATAATTGATTTAATATTGAATTCTTTCAAGTTGAAGTATAAAACATTTACTTGTTAATTAAATGATTATCTTAAAACAAAATCGTTTGGGTTTAACAGTCCTTTGGTATTCACGTTTTGATTATGTTCATTCTCGTATATTTGTTATTTGAAAAACTTTTAATTAATAAGAAACCACAAGTGGAATTAACGTAGTAATATCGTCCAATTAACGTTCGAAAAAAGTTCTTTATGATGGACCAATTAAAACAAACTTGTGTACAATGTAAATTAAATTGGAAAATATTGGACTAAGGTGTCACACCTTGGTGTACAACTATCCTGTTATTATACATTTTTATTTTTATTTTATTTTTACTTACATGTATACATTAATATGTGTATTTAAATATGTATACGTGTGTTTAAATATGCATCTTTAATTTAACCAAACGTGGTTTGAGTTGTTCTTAATGAAGACGTCATGATACAGCAAGAATGAATCGATTATATTTTTATTTGTCTCTTTCTTCTCCATCATTTTTAATATACCTGGACGTACAACTTTTTTCATTCCTTCTTCTTTGTGAATTGGTAAATAATTTTTTATTAATACTTTATTTTTTGACTTTGATCGAACGATAATAAAAAAAAAATAAAAACAAAAGAAAATTTCATTTCTCTTCCTTCTATTCAATTTCGTTTTATTGTTTTCTTCTTCTTCTTCTTCTTCTTCTTCTTTTATTTGTATTATTTTCTGTCTGCTGCTGTATGTGCATGCGTGTATTTTTATTTTGTCAAATTGATCGTTCGATTGACCCTTTTGGAGTAACATTTTTAGAATGATTCGCCCACGCAGTACCACGTCGGGAATGCAAAGTTATATCATACGTGTTCCAAAAACTTCATACGATTGTAATCTTTCGTGCCAAGGATACGCATCGATAATACTAAACATATAAATATTTTTTCTCCTCTTTCCACCTTCCATTGACAAGAAAAGAATTCATAAGACAAGTGATAATGAGAATTATTACAAATACAAATATTTTGTTAAAATGATATTATTTAAATAATAAAATATTAACTTGGTGCATATGAAATGTCAGATTTTCCTTCACACGTGAACGTTTGACTTTTGGTTTTGGCATAATTTCGTTTATAGTCGTACTGTCCATTGATTTTCTTCAAAGTGTTCCTATTTAAAATGAATTCTCAACCAATATTCGTGTAATTTTTTTTCGACTATAAAAGTTGGTGATAAAGCTGTTGCAAGCTGCACACAACATAAACCAAGCATTCAGGGAGAATATTTTTAAATGTTCGAAAAGTGCAAGGTTGAGTTTGGAAAATTTCGATCTGGTGATTTTTCAATACAAAATGATCCACGTGGAAAATCGAAAACGTCTGTGAAAAAGAAGGTATTGGTGGAAGAGAATCCAACTGTATCCACGAGGGAACTTGCTAATAGAATGAAAGTTGACCTTACAACAATATTGTGACATTTTACTGAAATTGTTAAGATGAAGAAACTTCCAAATTCGATATTTCATACACATTAGCCTAATAGTTATTATTAATTCAATGACAAAAAAATGAAACGAACCTTAAGGAGTTAACAAATATTCATTTCACGATGATTCAAAAATAATACACATCATTAAATAGATTTATTTTTACAGACAATTTTATCCAAATTATTGAACGGACTCTCCATTCGTGTCACCGAACTTGGGTAACAGAAGAAAAATGTTAGTTCAAATGAGAGTTTCGTAAAAGATCTAATAATAGGAGGTAGCCTAATTTAGAATTAATGTGCTGAAGAAATATCTTTGTTAAATATCGTCTCTCTAATTTCATTCTTTATTTTTTAATTTTATTTGTATCCATGCTAAGAAACCCCATGGAATGATGAATGTTCCAACGTAATCGTATCTGTATATAAATGTGTGGGTGTGTATGTGTATGTGTGTGTGTGTATGTGTGTTTGTGTATTCAGTCTTGCTAATTACGTTCATGAAAGACATGGAAAACAAGCGTAAGCGAGAAATTAACGTCGGACGTGCGTGACTTTCAACATGTGTACACATTTGTCTTTCTGGACCCACATGCGATCGTCTACACCTCGTTGATCTCTTTGTAAGATAGTATTATAATTTATCTTAAAATTCCTTTTTGGATAAACTATGCAACGTATATATGCATTTTATTTTTCATTTATTTTTATTATTTTTACGTGGGTGTGTGTGTGTGTGTGTGTGTGGATATACCAGAATTTTCAGATAATAAATTTGTTTATTAAAAGTTTATACGTTAATTTGATTTATTATGTTACTAAATAAAGAAATTATTTAAATAATTATTATTATATTTGTTACTTGATAATAAAGTGTAAACATTCGAGTAGTACAGCGTGCAGTTTTTTAATAATTATTTAATTAATTATTTGATTAACCTTGTGATCATGTAATGGTATTAACAGTACTTGGTGCATACAATTCTTGAATGGTAATTACATTGGCAAGGAAGTACTGTACGTAACCTTCAGTTTCAGTCTATGGTATTTCACAATAGTGTCATCCACGTGTTTGTTTATTGGTTTTTGAAAAATGTCTATTTTTCTGTCAAATAAAGTGTTTCTTGCAGGGGAATTTTATTGCACTGCTTTATTCTGCTGAAGCAGACAGAAATTCTTGTCGAGATTTTACTATGACGATTCTTTGTCGAATATGACATGCAAATACTTGTTTTGATGCTTTAAAAATAATGATTTTCAACTTGAGAATAAAAAACGTTCTGGCCCACCAACAAAGTTTCAAGACGAACAATTAGAATCTTACATTAAACCTTACACCTTACCTTTCTTTATATTTTCAATCTTATATTTTAAATACAACTTTTATTTTGTGAAAAAATACGGCGAGAACTTATTCACGGTCCTAGTATTAGTTTTGGTTTAAATGTTAACAGATTGACAGAAAATCATCGTTGTTTTAACAAATACTTCTAATCAGTGTTTCATTACTGTGCATGGTGGTGCATATAATTTTAGTTAATTAATTAAAGTCAAATAAATATCTGATAAAACAAAACAAAAATTGGATGGTATCTATGACTCGGATTAATATTAGGATTTTGAATAAGTTTTCGGCGTTTGGTAAAAAATTGCATCAGCTGTACTCCGTGCATGGAATTCTCGAATGGTAATTGCATCGGCAAAGAAGTACTGCATGTAACCTTCAATTTCAGTCTACGATATTTCACTTTAGCGTCAACCACGTGTTTGTTTATTGGTTTCTGAAAAATGTCTATTTTTCTGTCAAACAAAGTGTTTCTTGTGGAGGAATTTTATTGCAATGCTTTATTCGAAAGAAATCTGCAGATGAAGCATTCTTGTCGAGACTTTACGGTGACAATTCTCGTCAAAAAGAAATGATTGATTTTCAACTTGAGGATTAGGAACATTCTGGCTCATCAACAAAGTTTCAAGACGAACAATTAAGACGTTGTATTGAACCTTACACTTTAACCTTGAACTTTACCTTTCTTTATATTTGAATTAAAGCTTTTATTCTGTGACAAAAACTGCGAGAACTTATTCAAGGTTCTAATATTTTTATTAACATTATTATTTCTTATTACCGAGTAATATATGGCAAAAATAAAATATCTTCTTTTGCCAGAGACAATAAGAATAATTATACTACGTAAATAAGAAATTGTGATTCTGTTGGATAAATTATTTCTTTTTTTTTTTTCGTACAAATCGCGGAAGTAGAATAAACAAAGAAAAATAAGAAAAAATTATAAGAAAATAAAATAAAATAAAATAAAAGTAAAATAAACGTAACCGAGTTAGATCTTTCCTGAATTCGAGATAATTTCATTCCGAACGCGATTTATCCCCCGCGGATCGCTTTCCCGTGATAATTCCATGGTGTTGCATAAGTTTAAGAGACGCCAAAGTGTAATTCTTCGATGTGAAGCGACGTAAGTTTAACGTTCCTCGCTTGCATAACGAAAGTAGCTCGCTCGTCGCCTGTCTCTCTCTTTCTTTCTTTCATTCTTTCTTTTTCTTTCTCTTTCTATATTTAAATGTATCCGTGCGTCGTTTCTTAAGATGTATGAGTGAAGTTCTATTGAAGTTCTATGAAACACAACACATCAAGAATGAAAGATAACGTTGGTATCCTTGACTAGAAAACGCTTGCTCCATTCTAAATATGGAAAATATTGTTAGGCCAAAAAATGATCTTTATAGATCGATGATCGAACAATCCTATGGATTACTTAAGAATACAAAAGAATAAAAAAAGAAAAGTAAGAAAAAAATAAAGATTGAAAAAATTTTTGGGTCTAGGTGTGTAGTAGATCGTAGGAATGTAAATGAGTTATAAAATATAGAAATTAATTATTATTATAGATATAATAATTATTTTTAATATATAATATTTATATAATTTATTTAAATATATAATTATATTAAATATATATTATAATTATTATTTTATATATTATTTTAAATATATATTACAATAATTATTTTATATATTATATTAAATATATATTGTAATTATTATTTTATATATTATATTAAATATATATTATAATTATTATTTTATATATTATATTAAATATATAATTTATCTATATATATAATTTATTTAAATATATAATTTATTTGAATATATAATTATTTTAAATATATAGTAAAATAATTTATTTAAATATATAATTATTTTAAATATATATTAAAATTATTATTTTATATATTATTTTAAATATATATTACAATAATTATTTTAAAAAATGTAAGATAATTATAAGTGAAATAATGATAAGACATTGTAAAAAACTTTGTAAGTTGTGCAATAAAAACCTGATTATATATATATACAATAATTATTTTATATATTATTTTAAATATAGAATTTAATTAAATATATAATTATTTTAAATATAAAATTTATTTAAATATATAATTATTTTAAACATAAAATTTATTTAAATACAGAATTTATTTAAATATAGAATTATTTTAAATATAGAATTTATTTAAATATATAATTATTTTAAATATAGAATTTATTTAAATATATAATTATTTTAAATATAGAATTTATTTAAATATAGAATTTATTTAAATATATAATTATTTTAAATATATATTATAATTATTATTTTATATGTTATATTAAATATATATTACAATAATTATTTTATATATTATTTTAAATATATAATTTATTTGAATATATAATTATTTTAAATATATAGTAAAATAATTACTTTACATATTAGTTTAAATATATACTAAAATAATTATTTTATATATTATTTTAAATATTAATGAAGAATTAAACCTTTTACTAGTGTGTGGTAATGGAATAAATAATAATATTTAAATAAAAATTCTATATAAAAAGAATTAATTTTTAAATATAAGAAAAATCTTTCCTTTTTTTGAAACTCTTATACATAATATCAAAAAAAGAAAATAAATATATATAAATATAATTAAAAAAATATACAAAATAATTAAAATCTTCCTCTCTCTCTCTCTCTCTCTCTCTATCTATCTTTCTCTTTGTCTGTCTTTGCAATCTGCTATTCAAATGAAATACAAAATAAAAATCGTCCCCATCATTAAAATCGTTTCATTCTAAGGTCAGTCACGTTAAGAAAGAAATCAATTATTCGAACGTTAATCGGTGTCAACAACTATTTAAATCACGTTTAAATAAAATAAAATCCTTCATTGAAATTCTCTCCTTCTCTCTCTCTCTCTCTCTCTTTCTCTCTCTCACTCTCTCTCTTTCTTTCTTACTACAAATACGGTACCGCAAATGTTTACAATGGCGAACGAACTGTCGTTCTCTCGCGCCCTTGTCCGGATTAGAAAGTAAACCGTATCTAGAATTTCCACGGGTTAGGTCGCGACCACACGTTTCAAAATACCGTTTCAAAATTCGTCGCAGTCTGTAAAACATTTTTCCATCAAATTCTAACCAACCAAGGAAGTCCAAACGACAAAAATAGAAAACCAAAGAGACCCCACGAGAAAGAAAGATTGACAACTGATGACAGTGGATCTAGGCATTGGTAGAGGAGGAGAGGGGGGAGGGGGGTAATGAACAAAATAAAAATAGGAAAATAAACGAGTAGATGACGAAAAAGCCAACCCAACATTATTCACAAAAAAAACGTGGACTAAATATTTGCTATTTGAAATAATAAAATGAGAGACAAAAATTATTTTACAAATTGTCAAATATTATTGAACGATAAGAATTTTATTTAATAAATTATTCCACATATTGTAAAATAAATACGGATTGTTAATAATAATAGGGGGGAAGAGGGGAAGGGGGAAAGAGAATCACGTTGGTTAGATTCAAATGGGAGATCTCTTCCCCCTTCCCAATTGGTTTTGGCTAAATGTTATTCAAAAAAAATGGAGTTTTATAGGTAAAAAAAGAAAACTTACCAGTAGGAAAAGTACAGTGCCGCTTAGAGTAGCTTCGAATGATATTCCTAACGCCATTTCTGGTAGATCCTAGGAAGAGGAGGAAAATAATCCTACCTCTCCTACCAGTAAATCGTCATCGTCGTCATCCTTCGTAATTTCTCCAATCGTTCAATATTTATTTTCAATAAACTCAATATCAATTGTATATCAAATTTAATTATTATTAATATTCTCAACTCTTTGTTTACTTATTTCATCCAAATAAAATTAATATTTTCTAATATTTAATATCACTTTTTTCGTAATATGCCACCACAAACAAAACCAAACAAAAAAAAAGAACTTTCAACCCTTCTTTCTCTCAACTACCCAATCAAAAACAATACCAATTCAACGTACTCTTCTAAACCAATTGATCTTTCTTATCATTCATCATCACCCCTCCTCCTCATCTTTTCTTTTACTTCACAAATTATACAAAAAATTCACGATTTGAATAAAGAAAGAAAACAAACAAACAAACAAACATATGGCATTAATACAAAAAAAAAAAGTAACTTTGGATCTTTGAGTTCGTTGAGAGAAAGAAGGGGGTTCTTGGGGGAAGGAGGGGGGCTGGTTGAAAAGGTCGTAGATAGCCGGAGGATAAACAAGGATAAAAGATAAGTGATAGTCGTAGTAGAAAAGGAGGACTAGAAAAGAGAGAGATATACCAGACTGGACTAAATCTGTTTATCCTTTTTATCCAGAAACCTTTGTAATAAAACACTTTTATCTTGAATTTTTAGTTATTCTATGTATATTTATCTTCCTCTCTCTCTCTCTCTCTCTCTCTCTCTCTCTCTCTTTTAAAACCTTATCGAGTTAGTATGAAAATCTGACGAGATAGTCGTCAACCCGTCCTAACCGTAGCACAGGGCTCGAGCAACTGACAGCGGGTAAGAGTCGCTGTATCTGGCGCCACGCCATTCTCACAGCTGATTCGTTACCCCCCACCCCTCCCACCCCACCACCCCACCCGACCATCTTTCTCCCATCAACAACCACACAACCACCACCACTACCACCACCACTACCAGCACCCTTCTTCCTACTTCTTCTTTACTCATGTTAGAGGATTCTCGTTGTTAGTCGTCCCACTCCCCACCACCCACTTACTCTTCACTCATTCGGTCTCTTTCTTCTTCTATGTTTTTCTCACTCTCTTTCTCTCTGTCTTTCTCTTTCTTTCTAACTTTGCTACTGAAGAATCAAAGGATACTTCGATTTACCGTCAGAGATTCCCCCCCCCCTCGCATCTTCTCTTTTCCAATTTCGTGATTCATCCAATTCGTCTTTCCGTGACGTCACCTTTTTATTTTGCCTGTGTGTGTGTGTGTTTGGTGAAATTTAAGAATGAAATTTTTGAAAGGATTCTTGTGTTTTTCTTCTTCTTTTTTATTTTATTCGAGTTTTTAAGTTTTGTTATGTTTAAAATGGATATATGTTGGATTTAAGGGTAGGTTTATCATCCAACGAGGGTTTATGTATTTTTATGGGGGTTTTAAGAGAATTGATAGAAAGGTTGAAGTAATTGTAATTATTTTTGGAATATTCGGTGAGGGATATGAGACTGAATGATTGATGAAAAAATTTGAACCCTCTATGGGCACGGTTAACTTTCAGGTCACGTAATAAGGTTTCGATATTTTGGGTCAATAATTTTAAGTTTTTTTTTTAGAAGATGACATCTTAATTGTATAATATCATCTTACATATTAACAAGTATTCGTCAGCATGACGAAAATTCGTCTGTATTAGGTTGTC
>JACGTP010000142.1:11670-88819 GCA_023678845.1 Mischocyttarus mexicanus | reverse complement strand
CAATTCGTCTTTCCGTGACGTCACCTTTTTATTTTGCCTGTGTGTGTGTGTGTTTGGTGAAATTTAAGAATGAAATTTTTGAAAGGATTCTTGTGTTTTTCTTCTTCTTTTTTATTTCATTCGAGTTTTTAAGTTTTGTTATATTTAAAATAGATATATGTTGGATTTAAGGGTAGGTTTATCATCCAACGAGGGTTTATTTATTTTTATGGGAGTTTTAAGAGAACTGATAAATAAGGTTGAATTTTGATTATTTTTGGAATATTCGGTGAGGAATATGAGACTGAATGATTGATGAAAAAATTTGAACCCTCTATGGGGATATGCAACTTTCAGGTCACGTAATAAGGTTTCGATATTTTTGGTCAATAATTTTAAGTTTTTTTTTTAGAAGATGACATCTTAATTATATAATATCATCTTAAATGTTAACACGTATTCGTCAGAATGACGAAAATTCGTTTGTAATAGGTTGTCAAGTATGAAATGGAGCAAAATGCACATAATTGAATTCAACTTTTGCACATGGAGCAAACAATGCACATAATTGAATTCGACTTTTTCACAATGGAGCAAACAATGCACATAATTAAATTCGACTTTTGCTCCATTTCATACTTGACAACCTAATATATTACAGAAAATAAATTGACTATTGGAATTTTTGTTTAATTCTAAATAAAATTCTATTTTAATTTTTAAATGGAGCAAATTTCAATACAATTATATGCATTTTTTGCTCCATTTCATACTTGACAATCTAATAGTAAAGATTACATCAAATTAATTTAGTTTAAAATAACGTGACGTAGAATAATTGATAAACTCATAGCATTTTTTTCTTTTAATTTTTGACATAAACCACTTTCACAATTATAGGCTCATGTATTAGATCGTCAAGTATGAAATGAAGCAATAAATGCATATAATTGAATAGAAATTTGCTCCATTTCATACAATTAACAGCCTTAATAGATTTGGAATCGTTGATTTTTGTGTTGCATAAATTTGTTGCATAAAATTGTTAGCCCATATAAATAAATAAATAAATAAATATGTTAGGAAATATTTATTATGTGATATTAAATACGTGTGTTAGTTAAATACGTGTTATTTAATATGTTTTATTGATAATATCACAGCAAAAATGACTTTTAAAAAAAAAAGAAAAAGAAGAAGTGTATCTCTCAGTCTCCCAGTTGATTAACATTCCTTTACTTAACTTTGACAAATTAGATTCAAGAATCTAATAATTAATCATCAGATATGGTAAATTAGTTTTTTCTTCAGTTGGTCAGATAAAAGAAAATTCATTTACGGGGATAGTATGACTTTGTGTTTACCGTAAACCGTGTATTCCGCTTACCCGGATTTCGATATGCCGGAGAATAAATAACAAAGAGAAAGATTTTGCGTGTGTGCATGTGTGTGTATGTGTGTATATGGGTATGTGTGTGTCGTTTTACGAGCTTGCAAAAAGACCGCAGTATCAAAGCACGTTAATTAAAGCGCATAGCGACTCGTTACGGGGAAAGGAAGGTCACCGATGCATACAAGACGATACATACGCCCTATAAAACCTACACAAGGTTCTGAGAATACCGGGCACGTGCCCTTAAACTTCTTTTAAAGGGACATTACTACCATACCTTTTATTCTTTCATACATTTTTGTTCCCCTCTTCTCTCATTTTTTCCTACTTTTCTTCCTTTTCTTCTTCTTGTTCTTCTTGTTCTGTTCTTTCTCTTTCTGTTTCTATACTTTAATCAGGAATTCCTTTTCAAAACCTACGAGTTTCACCGATTACATGAAAGTCACCCTTAGAATTCTACGAATAAGTATTTTTTGGTTTTGTTTGTTTGGTATTTTTATTATGACTTTTTATGGTAATTTCGTTCGATCATACAAAACGTAACGAACTCTGTTAGTCACTTTTTAAGTCATTGTCTCTTTCACTATTTCTCAACATTTAAATAACGTTTTTACTTGGGATTGTGCTATAAAAATCACCAATGTGTCAGATTTTTCTTTTAAATATCGCCAATTACTGAAAGAAATGGGTTTTGTTTTTTTTTGTTTCGTTACATTAGGAAATTCCATTTCATTTAAGAGGTTACTTCATTTCTTCAAAGTTTCATTACGAGACAGCTGTATTTTATTTTTTTTAAATCAAATATGGTCTTATATTAAGGACGATATCTCATAATTCATTAAATGACAAAATATTAAATGCAAATTAAAATAATAACAATTATTATATCATTATTCGAGTATGGTATAAAAATACAAATAGAATTATTTTATTATTATTAAAATTATTCTATTATTATTATTATTTTATTATTATAACAATTAATTTATTATTATTATTTTATTATTATAACAATTATTTTATTATTATTATTTTATTATTGTAATAATCATTTTAGTATTATTAAAATTATTCTATTATTATTATTATTTTATTATTGTAATAATTATTTTATTATTATAACAATTAATTTATTATTATTATTTTATTATTGTAATAATTATTTTATTATTATAACAATTAATTTATTATTATTATTTTATTATTATTAAAATTATTCTATTATTATTATTATTTTATCATTGTAATAATTATTTTATTATTATTATTATTTCATTATTATAACAATTAATTTAGTATTATTATAACAATTATTTTATTATTATTACTTTATTATTATAAAAATTATTTTATTATTATTATTTTTTTATTATTATTTCATTATTATAAAATTTATTTTATTATTATAGCAATTAATTTATTATTATTATTTTATTATTGAAATAATTATTTTATGATTATTATTTTATTATTATTATTGTGTTATTATAACAATTATTTAATTATTTAATTATTTAATTATTATAAAATACAAATAATAATTAAAAAATATTTTTTTAATGAGTTATTACAACTACCCAATAAAACAACAATAATCTATAAATTAACCCTCATCGTCAAATAATTATAATATTTCATTCTTCCGTTAAATACTTTTACAACCATACTTAAAGTCTTATATCCCCGATAATCATTTAAATATCATACAATTTCCTGATCATGCTGTTTAACAGCAACCCAACAACCATATCTAAAAAGGATTAACAATTTTTCCTTTGATTTTCTTTAAATCCTATATGGATTTGAATGTAACTAAATAGAATAATTCAATGACTAAGAGAAAATTCCAAATAGGTTAATAACAAAAGTCCAGATGATTTAAACAAAATCCTTGTGCAACTCAGCGGGGATGAATAACCGACCTTGCCGAGCTCATGTTTCGCACGCACACGACCTTCATCGACGATGTCGAAGAATGCAAGGATCCACTTTTTCTTTCCCCTCTTACTCCACCACTGCCAACACCCCCATCACCCCTTCTTCCTCCTCCCACCCCACACCTTTTCGCGAGATCTCCAAGCCTCTCCCTTTCACAAAATTGACAACGTTGTGGTTTTATACGGAAATATATTAAAACATTTTGGTTTTATTCAAATATATATCTTAATTTATAAATAATTATATTATTCTATAATATATATATTACGAAATTAAAAATAAATTTTTTTACATATAAAAAATAGTATTCTTTTCGTAGATATTTTCTACAATTTTTATTATTGTATTTTTATTTTACGTACACGCACTAGAAGACAATTATTATTATTATTTTTGTTTAATTAAAATATATTTCAATTTATTAATAATTATAGTATTGTAATATATATAATACTTAATTTAAAATAAATTTTGTTACATTTAAAATATAATATGCTCTTCGTAGATATTTTCTACAATTTTAATTATTATTATTTTTCTTTAATTAAAATATATTTAAACTTATTAATAATTATAGTATAGTAAAATATATAATACCTAATTTAAATTAAATTTTGTTACATTTAAAATATAATATAATCTTCCTAGATAGTTTCTACAATTTTAATTATTATTATTTTTCTTTAATTAAAATATATTTGAACTTATTAATAATTATAGTATTGTAATATATATAATACTTAATTTAAAATAAATTTTGTAACATTTAAAAAATAATATAGTCTTCGTACCCATTTAACACAAAACATTAATATGACGTTAATATGACGTTATTATGACGTCATTTTTGAAAAATGACCTAATTCGAACGTCATTTTAACATTTTGTGTTAACTGGGTAGATATTTTCTACAATTTTTATTATTGTATTTTTATTTTACGTACACGCACGAGAAGTTAATTATTATTATTATTTTTGTTTAATTAAAATATATCTCAATTTAATAATAATTATAGTATTGTAAAATGTATAATACCTAATTTAAAATAAATTTTTTTACATTTAAAAAATAATATTCTCTTCATAGATATTTTCTACAATTTTTATTATTGTATTTTTATTTTACGTACACGCACGAGAAGTTAATTATTATTATTATCTTTCTTTAATTAAAATATATCTCAATTTATTAATAATTATAGTATTGTAAAATAAATAATACCTAATTTAAAATAAATTTTGTAACATATAAAAAAATAATATACACTTCATAGATATTTTCTACAATTTTTATTATTGCATTTTTTGTTTACATACACACGCATAAATACACATCCGTGAATACTTACGCGTGCACGCACGAGAAGTTAATTATTGTTATTTTTTCTTCTTTTTTTAATTTAAATGTCAAACATAATTTTGCAGTATGAGATCATCTTGCGTATAAGGGACAACACATACAATATTATTGGTTAGAAGAAAATTATAATTGGTAATTACATTAATAATAATAATAATAAGAAGAAAAATTACGATTTACGGTGTTGTTCATTTTTTGTATTTATAAATTGTCAGGAAATATTTAAATTTATTTTATTTCATTGATATTTATTACCTGATTTAATAAATTAAATATCAATGAAAGTGAGTAAATGTAAGGGGAAAATAAATGATCGTATCGAATAAAATATAACTCGTAATCAAGGAATATGCATATTTAAAACGAATTATTTTCTTTTCGGAAAAAGATTAAAAAATATAAATTTACGTAATTTCTTACGAGAATATTGAAATTCAATGATTCAACGATTCGATGACTCTTCTTATCTCGTGAGAAACCAACGGGAATTAAATTACATTCGACTGTTAATTTTTTTATTTCATAATTGATGACTAAAGTTTCATATGAATGAATAATAAGATTAAGTGTTACGATGTATTACAATGTAAAAAAAAAAAATATCTTTGATAAGATATACAAATCGAGTAAACGCCAATGTTCCTTTTGTTCCATTTCTTTTTTTATGTGCCGATAATTATTCCTGTTTAAGGAGGTATTCTGGTTTAGAAAATTGAAAAAATTAATTTTTGTTTTTATATTTTCAAAGCTTAAATAGTTAAGAATATGTAGTTTAAAGGATTTTTCAAAATTCAAATTATTTTTGGAGTTATAGGTATTTTAATCTGATACGAATGAACGATCAAATCTTTAAACGTGTTTTTCTCGAAACTACTTTTTTCGAGACTCTCGTCACGATATCTCAAGTTCTACTAAACCGATTTACTTTAAATTTGATATAAGCATTCTTTATACATTACTCTATTGCACTAATTAAAACTGTATTGCAATTTCAATTTTTACTATTTTTAAAAAATTCTGAAATCAACAAAAATGGTAAAAACATATCACTTTACTTCAGACAGCCACTATTTGATGAAGAAAATGATTTTTTCGATTTTTTCTTATTGTTAGCTCAAACAATAGCAGCATTCTTTTAGAATAATAATTAATTTTGCTTTTTTTTAGATGACTAGAAGGAATACAATCATGTCAAGCAGAACGTACAATTTTTTTGAGAATCCCAACTTCATTAGCCTGTAATTTTTAAAATTTTAAATTATTTAACTTCATTTGTTTTCTTGTATTCTTAAAACATTAATAAATATGTGATAAAATTATCACTAGTAAAAATATTTTTAAGTTTCTTTTTAATGTGGCTAATAAAATTCTTAAAATTCATGCCTCTGGACGAAAATATCCCCTTAAAAGAGAAAAAAAAAATTAAAATGTAAAAAAAAAGAAAACGGGGAGAAGAGGAAAAGAAGAAAGATTAAAAAAGGATTTGCAATTCGCGTAACATTATAGCACGAATTTGTAATAACGTGCGAATCAAGGGGATTATTAAAATCTTATGAGACGTCGTAAACGTTCTGTAACTTGAATCCTTTATCTTTCTCTTTCTTTATTTCTTTCAGTTTATCTTTGATTAAAAAATTTCAGTTTCTGTTTCTTTATCTTCTTTATCTGGTGTTACGTGTATTTACTTATGTATATGTAATAAATAAGCATATACCGTTCATCGAGTATCTAGAATCTTATCTAACTAGGTATTGTATTCGTAGAATAGTTCCTTGTATATGTTTGTTTATCTATTTGTTAGATATAAAACATTTAACTGTTACTATCCTGACATATTCTATGATACAAGATTTGTGTTATCTCCTACCGTTTGAATCTATTGACAAAAATTTCTTTTCAGTTATTTGTTAGAATATTANGCAAATAAAATTATTTTTGTGAGAAATAAATAATTCATAAATCGAATATTAATAATAATTTTTATATTTATCATACCAAAAAATATTTATTGCAATAATAAAATATTCTTAACGCCAGAATAAATAAAAGTTTGACGTATTATCAATTTTTAGAAAAATAATGCTTAATAATTAAAACAACATTTATAATTATATTCTTGTTTGTAAAAATAAGAAAAAGAAAGATTGAATAGAAAGGAAAACAAGAAACCATTAAAAAAGAAAAAAATCCCAGGGTAAAATAAATAATTTCAAACGAATTGCAATTAAATACATCATATTAGGTTGTTAAGTATGAAATGGAGCAAAAAATGTACATAATTGAATTGAAATTTGCTCCATATCAAACTTGACAGCCTAATAAGATTGCAAATAATATTATTTTTGTGAAGAATAAATAATTCATAAATCGAATAATAATAATAATTTTGAAATTATGCTATACCAAAAGAAAAAAATAATAGAAAGACGAACGTAAGCCTATATTATTTGTCCTTTGGAAAAAAATAAATAAATTAAAAAATAAATAAAAGACAAACATCAAATAATTATTTCCATCCGTTCTTTGTTTCATTCTCCCTCCCGTTCTCCTAGAAATGTTTCCGTGAAAAAATAAAATAGTAAAAAAAAGCAATACAGTAAAATTTCCTCGAATATCCATCCAACCACACAGGTTAATAAAAATTCGATCACGTCTAACCTGTAATATCATAGTTAACACAATAATGAACCAAACTGGGCAAATAAAAGTGACAGAAGGTAAAAGAACGATCAACGTTTATGGCAATAATAAAATACTTTTAACGCCCCCGTCTTTTCCTTCTTGAAAATATTCTTCCAAGAGAAGAAACTAAACACAAAAAAGAAAGTAAAACAACTAAACAATAATATTAATAATAATAACAATGAATTAAAATGATTCAGCTCGTTAGAACGAATTCTAAGATGAAAACAGCAAAACCAAAGCAAAACCAAGAAAAAAATAAAACAAAACAAAAGCAAAACAAAAATGAAAAGAGGAATGACATTTCGTCTGAAGATTTTCAAGCGCCATCCAAGTGTCATTCACCTAATTTGTTTTTCACTTTTATGGGGAACCGTAGAAAAGGGTGGTGGGTTGAACAACCACGAAAGAATTAGGTGAGAAGGGGAGGGGGAGTAGGAGAGGGGGGGAGGTTGAGAAGGAGTTCTGCAAAATAGAACTGTGGTGTGGGTGACGGTATTGGGGGGTGGAGGGGGTCTTTATGGCATACTCGAAATCTTTGGATTTCTCTGACCCCGAGAACGTAGTATTTTTTTTTTTATGTTTGTTTGATCTTTTTCCCCAAAAATAATCAAAAAACGTTTCGTTTCTGCGAATGAGCGCAAAGAAATAAAAGAAGGGACTAATTTTATTTGCATGATTGAGAAGGGAAGTTTGAGAATTGGGAGAAATAAAGGAGAATGACCACCATGACTGAAGTGTTAATAATCCAAATCCTTTTTAACGGACTCGATTAGGTTCCTTTGAACGTGATTTTGATTTTTTTTGTGTCCTTTTCGAGTCATTTTGTTTTCTTTCGTTCTGGTCCTTTCATTCTTTCCGTATCCTTCTTTGTTTTTTTTTTTTGTATTATTTCTTGATTCAAACGAAACACGGGTTAAAATACGCGGCAGTTTAGACGAAAATAGATTTTGTCGAGTTTTAAATTCCATCGGGGTTTGTTGTTTGGACCAATCCGGTTTTATTTGGCCTATCAAAATTACACGATCAACAACCGGGCCTAAGTTATTTCTTCCTTTTTTTTTTTTTTCTTCCTCGATTGTAACCCCTTTCACTCTTCTTCTTCTTAGTTTTTTATCTTTCAATTTACTCCGAATAAGTGAGAGTCACGTGTGTTTTCTTTCGGAAGGAACAAAAATTCACGAGGAATTCTTTTTATTTCCTTCCTTCCCTTTTTCTTTCATCAGAGGCCATCGATCTCTTCGAATTTTCGGTACCCAAAGTTTAACAATTTTCAATCATATTAGGACCTTGAATAAGTCCTAGTCGTTTGTTAATTATCACGAAATTAAAATACGTCATCGATAAGAATATAAAATAAAATTTGGATGAAATATCATTTTCGATTTATTGAATTAAAATATTGGAAGTATAAATTAGTTCGGTCTGTTTTCAAAACACAGCTCTGGCTGTTATGAAAGTGTCGTAGCGACAACTAATTCCAGTGGTTTCAGAGAGGTTAGACATCTGTCAATAATATTCAGTACATCAACAAATCAATGGGAATAATTCTTAATCGAGGACCACAAAAGAAATGGACCGAATTAATTTTTACTCCCAATAATATTTAGATTGATATTTAATATTTAATATTAAATAAAATTACTTTAAAAAATTAATATTAATTAATATTTAGATCGATAAACGATTAATAAAGTTATTTTAACTCTGGTATAATTTATCGATTAATGGAATAACTAAAAGTAGGTTACTATCTGGTTGATATTGATCATCAATAGATCCAATATAAAATTGAACTTCAATTAATTGTTCATCGTCATCATGTTCCAACTGATAAATCATGTAGGGAATAGTTTCAACGTTTCAAGAATGCTGATTTCAGCGTAGAAGACAAGTCTCGCTCTGGACAGTCAAGAAAATTCGAAGACAAAGAATTGGAGGGATTACTCGATAAAGATCCAAGTCAAACGCAGGGAAGAGCTTGCAGAATCATTGGGAGTTACGCAAGCAACAATTTCCATACGATTAAAATCCATGGGAGTGATAAATGCATTTTTGATCACACACAAAAAATGGACCGAATTAATTTATACTCCCAATATATTTATTTGAATTTTTTTTTTAGCAATTATTAATTAAATAATAAAACTTCGAATATTTAATATAATATTTTAAACAGAGATAATCGCATTTTTCTTTTTAATTTTAATCATAAACCGGAAATTGGATTAAATGTTTGTTTACAATCACACGGTACATCGATTATGCGTTCGAATTTCTGACCGAACATTTCGAGAGAGAGAGAAAGAAAAAAGAAGATAAAAGAAAGAAAATTTGTGGCAAACAATTTGATCAGAAATTCGTCGTAGCTGGTCCCCCATAGATCGTCGTCGTGAATACCGGTTGGCCTTGCAAAAAATGCAGATCTTTTTTCTGAAAGATCACCGATCTCTCCTTTAGCCTCTCTTTCCCCTTTTCCATCTCCTACCCACCACTCTTCACCTTTCTCTCAAACTCTTGCAAAGGACAATTCGAATTATGCGGAACATTGGTGTTGGAAAGTACATCGTTATCGTTTCCCTCGATGTTCATTTTATGTTAAAATCCGCTTATATTCAAATGAGATCGGTTATGGAGAATGAGAAAAAAAAAATCATGTAAAAATGATAAAAAAAAAGTAAAAGAATAAAGAAGAAAAAAAAAGATATAACGGGTTTTTAATGAGTATATATAGATGTATATATATATGTGTATATACATATGTATATACATTAATTTCATGTCTTACTTATATACTTGCTAACTAATAATTCAATAATGAAATTATTATCTTTCGGTACGGTCAGTAAATTTAACGAAACGAGAATAATTTACGCGTAATGTGGGGCATTAATTTAATTTATGGAATCTTAATCAAGTGTATCTTTTATTAATATAGTTTCTTAATTATTTATCTAGGACAATTAAAGAAAAAAAAAAAAAAAGAAAAATATATATGAAAGTAAAGATTAATTTCATATCCACTGATTCTGTGTTTTTTCTATAATTTAAATTTAAATAATATATTCCAATAATTATGAAAATATTTATCTAATTAATAAAAATTATTAAATATAAAAATAATAATAATTTAATAATAACAATAATAAAAATAATAATAATAATAATAATTTTCATTAACAAAACTTATCCAATGAATACAAATGTGATCATTAATCTTCTCTATCCAATAAATCAATCTATTAGGTTATCAAGTATGAAATGGAGCCAAAAATGCACATAATTAAATTCGATTTTGCTTCATTTCATACAATTGACAACCAAATATTTTAAAACACACTCGATTATCATCATGTCTATATATAAATAAATATTTTTGTTATTAAAATGATAGTACAATAATAAATATTAAGAATATAATAAATATTACAAATAATAAATATAATAATAATATATCAATATTATTATAATATTATATTAATAATATTTATAATAAATATTAGAAAAATATATTACATCCTACAGATAAATAAAAAAAAAATGTAAAATTCGTTCAAGAGAACATCGATAAATCCAATCGTTAATATATCAAGAAACGAAGTTGCATCTTAAATCGGAATTAAAACAGAAGATAATTAATAGTCCCTGCCGGAATCTTGTAACTTGTACATTCGTTATCCCCATTTTTTGATGATGTCTCGAAATTTATCGTTGGCAAGAATACACATTCAGCAAGGTAACATCTTGTCCTGGTTCATAAACAAACATTTCATTTCTTTATTTCCTGTTTAATGTTCATTGGATTTTAAAACCATTTACAATGTTCGATTATCTCGCGGTTAAATCCATGAAGAAAATATTTCAAAAATAACCAGCGAAAGAAAAAAAAAAAAGAAATTGCGTTAACGCGAAAAATATGAAACTAAAATATCATTCGACGATAAATTCGACGAACGAACAACCCTGTTTCGATGAAAAATCATCGAATTTATTTAAAAAAAATATGTTTATTAATAAAATGGGAGAATATTCTAAAGAATAAAATATAATTTACAAGATTTTTTATCTTTTGAAAGAATCTTGAAAGAATCTTGAAAGAATCGATGAAATCTTGTTATTAACAATTTGAACTTAATACACACATACAGACACACACACACACATGCACACAAGTGCATAAACGTATACATGCAAGACTAATACGTAGGAAAGATTTGCAAGTAACGTGGGTAATAAACATTACGGATAATTTAAAACTTTTAAAAAAAATAAAAAACACAAACTTCTACGAAAAGGTTGCACAAGAAATAATATAAAAAGAAAATTGATCCTCTGAAGAATGAAGTGGAAGGAAAGAAGATAAAAGAGGAGAAAGAGAAGGGTAGAGGAGGGTGGATGAAGAAAAGAAAAGGTTCCAAGTACGCGCGTGAGATTCGAATCGTACCAAAGGTAAGTGGGTAGTTCGTGAATATTCAACGACCTGAAACTTGACCATTTTACATACTCCAGACGCAAATATACTTGGGATACAACAAAACGATACAAAATAAGAGACAATTTTCGTTACTGAGAGTTTGTCGATTAAAAAACGTAACACACACGTTGATTTTGCTGATTCCTCTTGTATCTACCAGAATATTTTTCTGACAGTATTTCGAGTCACGGTCTGTATCCGTGTTTTTTTCATTCTTTACTGCAAAATATTTAAAGAAAACATACGTGTGTGGTCTGGTTGGATATTTCAAATATCATTTTGTGCTTATTTGTTTTTTTAATTATTATAAAAATACTGCATAGATTGATAGGTTGATTTCTGGATTATTTGAGAATGCTGGTCAAAGTAAAATATTGTTGGTGATAGAAAATTGTATAATTCCTTGGGAACGTGTCAACAATTTTTCCAAGTATTGCAGAATTGTGTTTATAACTTTAAAAGATGATTTATATTTTATCGATATCGCAATATATATTTTTCATATTTAAATATATATCCTCAATATATTTTTAAACGTTGGATCTGGTTGAATATTTCAAACATCATTTTGCCTGTTTGTTTGTTTTTTTAATTATTATAAAAATACTGCATAGATTGATACGTTGATTTGTGCATTATTTGAGAATGCTGGTAAAAGTTAAGTATTGTTGGTGATAGAAAAATATTTCTTTAGTTCATTGGGAACGTGTAAACAATTTTTGGAAATGTTGCAAAATTGTGTGTTTGTAAGTTTAAAAGATGATTTATATTTTAATGATATCTCAATATATATTTTTTATATTTAAATAAATATAATAAATTTTCAAACGTGGAATCTGGTTGGATATTTCAAATATCATTTTGTGCTTATTTGTTTTTTTAATTATTATAAAAATACTGCATAGATTGATACGTTGATTTCTGCATTATTTGAGAATGCTGATAAAAATACAATATTATTGATAATAGAAAATTGTTTAATTCATTAGGAACGTGTAAACAATTTTTTTCTGTCGAAAAATTATGTTTGTATTAGTTTCTAAAGTATGAAATGGAGCAAAAAATGCACATAATTGAATTGAAATTTGCTCCATTTCGTACTTGACAACCTAATTACTTTAAAAAATGATTTATACTTTATAGATATCGCAATATATACTATTTATATTTAAATATACACAATATATTTTTAAACGATATAAAAAAATTGATCCCAACTATCGTGAGAATCAAACGTAAAATATAAATTAACAAAGAATAAAGTTTTTGTTAGTTATTTACCAAGCAATACGTACAATTGTTTTATTTATCTTTTTTCAAGATCGAATCCAAGAGTAAATAATAAAAAAAAAGGAAATAAAATACGAAAAAATACGAGGTGATTTTATTCGTTGAAATTTGTGATACGTCGTCGATAATAAGGACCTTTTTTTATTTTTCTTTTTCAGTCACCTAACTAAGAATCGCTAATTGGTAGTTTTATATCGTTTCGCGTTGTGCCCATTAAAAATAAGGGAAAGAGAAAGAGAGAAAGAGAAGAAGAGGTGGAGATTCTGATTTATTGGGAAGAACCAATTGGACAAAGGTAAAGGGGGTAAGGCCTCGTATTTATGTTCAAGACATGTGCCCGAGCTCATTCAATTGCAGGGGCAACTTAATTACCAATCTCGATACAACCATAAGACGAACAATAATTGCCTTTCGATATTATGATCTACGGTATAGTCAAAAGAAAAAAGAAAGAAATAAGAAAGAAAAAGAATTTTTTGAATAAAATCCAACCGATCTGGCAGACACTCTGTCATCGTTTTATTATTCCTTACACACACACACACACATACACACACAGACATAGATAGAAAAAGAGATGGGACATGCTTACACATGCGAGGTACACGAAATTTATTTCGATTTGCTCATTAAAATCAAAAAAATTGATTATAATTGCGATTTACGTGCGTCCTGCGTTCTTATTGACAAAAGAAAAAATTGTAAATAATCTATACGAGTACAGTGCGATGCAAAAAGAATTATTTTTATCGTAATCTCTGATCGAATAAACGTTGAAAATATTATTGAGGGGTCTTTTGAGTGTATGTAATTATTGTAACTCTTATCGTATTGGAAAGAGCGAAGGGGGGTTTGTTTAAATTCATGACAATGATAGTAATTTTAACACTATGGTCAAAGTACTGCGATGATAATATGAATGAATGAATGAATAAATGAACAAATACACACAACACACATAGCATACACTGCACACAACACAAATAACACACACAACACACTCTGCACACAACACACACAACACACTTTGCACATAACACACACAACACACACAACACTCTCTGCACATAACACACATAACACACTCTGCACACAACACACACAACACACACAACACACTCTGCACACAACACCCAACGAATTGTTAAAAAATATCTTGAAGGATATATTTCAATTACCAGTACCATCCTTTCCACGTAAAATAATAGTGCTTCTAATTGTTCATTGCTATTTTTATTAAATAATATGAATAAATGAATGAACACACACACACAACACACATTGCACATAAAACACAACGAATTGTTAAAAAATATTATAAAGGATATAATTTAATTACTAGTACCATCATCCTTTTCACATAAAACGATGGTTCATGTAATTGTTTATTGCTATTTTTATTGAATAATACAAATAAATGAATGAACACACACACACACTACACGCAACACCCCATGAATTGTTAAAAAATATTATGAAGGATATATTTCAATTACTAGTACCATCCACTTCTTGTAAAAATAATGTTTCTTCTCATTGTTTATAGCTATTCTTAAAAAGAAATATTTAATGGAACGTTAGCACGAGTTGGGTATATCGCTTAATTCTTTTCATTCAAAATTATGACGACAACGTAAGTATATACTTTGTATCCTCGTAATGTGTAAATGCGAACATGTGTCTGTATGTGTATGTATACGTGTGTATGGAAAAGAACGAAATATTTCTTATTCATTTTTTTTTTTTAAGTATCACATTGGATGATTTAACACCGTCATCCAATCGAACAGATAATTACTATTCCATTATACGTCGAATTAATCGATTTTACTGTACATTTTCATTCTCAACTCCAGTAATAATTACGCTTGCATTGATACCGGTCTTTTTGAAATAATACTGCAAATAATAAATTCACGATTCGTTTCCTTGTAAATGTTTACGTCCAAAAATAATATAATTTTCTCTAAAACAAAACAAAACAAAAGAAATTAAAGCATAAAATTAAGCATTTCAACTCTGTACTAGTAACCCTCCTCTAACACGGTAAATAGGTTCCTAGAAAATTCCGTGTTGTATGAAACCGTGTTGTATGAGACCTAGAGTCAGTACAAATAGAGGGGTTGCACTGTTTCTTTAAGACAGTTGTCGAAGTACAGTGCAGTACAAAAGTTTTTGCAATTTTCTTATCGTGTTATAAGATGCCGTGTTGTAGGAAGGTTCACGCTATTTATGAATCGTGTTGAAGCGAAACCGTGTTAGAGGATATTGTGTAGGAGGGCTACCTGTATTTAAAAAATGTTTAATCGTAGTAGCAAAAATTGTAAAATTGCAAGCATATCTTTGACAAAGATAATAATTAATTAGAAATGCAATTATATAAATAATTATAATATTTATAAGACGGCATAGTACGTCAAAGGGTTGAGAATATTATGAAAATTATTGTTAATTAAAGTAACATTTGAAATGATTAAAAATATTTAATCACAAAAGAAGATTCCTGTATTGCCATCGACCAATCACCACAGGTTTCTTTCTTATTTATTGTAGAAAACCAAAAAAAAATCCATTTCTCATTTACTCACAGCTGATAGGGAATACTTTGTTTAACTGAAATGTAATTTAATAAAAAATAAAATTAAATAAAATTCTACACATAAAAATATATTGAAATTTAAAATGATCGAGTTTAAAATAAGATTATATTTATTCAAAGAACATAAGAGAATGAAGTATCGGTACTTGGCTACAGTGCCAAATCGTTGATCGACGTGCTCGACTTCTTAGAAAGTAGGAAATCAAATAACTCTCATTTGCGTGATCAGAATTACACGATGATCAATGTGATATCTTTAACAAGATGAGATATACGAGGTGTGATCAAAAAGTAAGATGACTTGTTTAAATTTCACGGGATACCTAGAATCGATTTTCACAGTTTCAGCCATATAGCATTTTTAGTTTGTTTGTGGGAAGCATAAAAATTAGAAGTGTTTTGCGTGTTCGACGATTTTCTGTTGTTGAATAAAAATGGATCAAAGAATTTGCATGAAATTTTGTCTAAAAAATGCAATTAAGTGCTCGAAAACACTTGAAATGTTGACAGTGGTATACGGTGAGTGTACTCTGAGTAAAAAAAAATGTTTATAAGTAGTACAAGCTCTTCCAAGAAGGCCGAGAAGATGTTAATGACGAACCTCGCCCTGGACGCTCCCAGCTCGTCAAAAACTGATGTAAACGTTGAAGAAATGAAGAAAATAGTGTCGGACAATCGTCGAATCACCATTAGAGAAGTTGCCGATGATATTGGCATCTCGTTTGGTTCGTGACAAGCAATTTCGACGAATGTTTTGGGAATGAGACGCGTGTCAGCGCAGTTTGTTTCGAAACTGTTTAATTTTGACTGGAAGAATCTTCGCACGAGGATCGCTTAGGAGCTGTTGAATGACGTCAATGATGATCCTGATTTTCTCAAAAGGGTCATAACTGGTGACGAATCATGGGTATATGATTATGACGTCGAAACCAAAGCCATTTTTTTCGATAGCAGAAAATCGTCGATCACGCAAAACACTTGTAACATTTATGCCTCTCACATCAGACTCATTTTACTTGAATTAAATTATACAATTATATGTACCATTACTGTGCTTGGTACTGAAACAATGATAACAAAAATAACATTGATAATATTTAATTCGTTCATCGTCAATGCTTTTTCTATTAAGTCAAAATATATTAGGTTGTCAAATATGAAATGGAGCAAATTTCCTTTCAATTACGTGCACTTTTTGCTCCATTTCATACTTGACTACCAAATATTTATAAATTTACGTATTAGCCAATTAGTTGTATGGAAAATTACTTATGATTCGAACCCTAATAAACACTTCTGCGTGTACCACCGGTGGTACACGTCTAACTTGATCTGCAAGCCACGTGTACCACCGGTGATAGACATGGCATGGAATACGTTAAAAATAGTAAAAATGCAAATAGAAAATATTCCAGAGCAACGTCCTGTGTCACTTTCACGTACTCTTCGATTAGCATCAACCAATACTACGCATGCATACTACTTTCCTATTGTCTTGTTAGATAAACACATTGCATTAGACTTTAAAACGCCTCAACCAGATTGCTATTTCTGTTAGCCAATTGCTATATCGCCCGCTGTTAACCGTGTCTCTTCTTATCCCAGTTCCTGCGCTTCGAGGGATTCTAAAACCCGATCGTGAAATCGCTTCTCACGAGAAAATAAGTTCGAGAAAGGTATAAGAAAAATATCTAACTCACATTTATACGTTCCAACTAGATTCACTAACTCGCTTATTATACTCCAAGACCTGAGCTGCTATGTTTAAATGTCAAGAAGTTCTCTCGTTTGAATCCTGACGAAAAACAACTCTATTAACCCTATCCGCCCCTCCACCTCCCACTTTTCCCCCCACCACACCCAAGAGTAATTTATATTATTAACAAATTTGTTTTTTCTCTTCAAAAAACAATATTATTAGGTTGTCAAGAATGAAATGAAGCAAAAGATGCACGTAATTGAATTGAAATCTGCTCCATTTTATACTTGATATTCAAATATAAATAAAATTACAATCATACATACAATGTTTTTGTTCAATAGAATTAAACAAACAATAACACTTGTTGACATGATTTTTTTTTGTTTAAAATATTGTTAACTTTCTTTTTACTATTTTGGTAACCCTGAGAAGGAATTCATTCTTTATTTTATCGTATCACATCAGGTTTTTAATAAAATTAATACAATGCAGCATCATTAGCAGTTATAGTGGCAACTTTCTGGAGACTTTATCCTTGTTTTTTATGTAAATGGGGAATAGTAGGACACAACAATTACACTACTTCAAAAAACAATGAAATCTTTGAGATAAGCTTTAAACCAAAAATATATTATTAAATTATTAATAATAATAATAAATATATTTATAATAATTATTTATTAATATATTATTAAATTTAGTTGATCTTAAGAAAATTGTCTTACCTACGTTTCATATTAAATTGGGTTTAATGAAACAATTTGTTAAAACTGTAAAAAATTTTCAAGGAAAACGAGTCTAAAGTTTTGATCGTTCAGTCGTATCAGATTAAATGTCGTGTCACTAAAGTACCTATAACTCCAAAAATAATTTGAATTTTGAAAAATCCTTGTAACTACGTATTCTTAAATGTTTAAACTTTGAAAATATGAATTTAAAAAAATTGATTTTTTCAAATTTCTAGACCAGAATACCTCCTTAATTCTAATTCAAATTTCCTATACGAATATTTCAATAAATATATTTCCCAACATAAATAAATTGATTATATTTTGATTAACTTAAAATAAACAAGTTTTGGATTTTGTAGAAAAAATACATGTGATGGGGAACAAAAAATGAGGATACTTTTGAATTGAGGATACTAAAAATGAACAATAATTATTATTAAACTAAAAACAGAGCTCATAAAAGTGTTTCATTTGCCGATCTGTATTAGTTAATTTGTTTAATCATGTTTATAATTTATTTATAAAGAAAAGTAGTGTAATACTGTTTAGAAATGAACAATCTAATTGTAAGGATACAATTTCCAAAGATGTGTTATTGCAAGGCTCAATGCATATATTGTTGATTGTTGAATCGTGTTGAGGTCTTAGGCGGTGGTTGGGTCCATGGGCGGGCCTTGCCGCTCCCGAAGGGGACCTATATAAGTACTGCAACAGAGCTCGTCGTGTTATGCTATCCAACAACACAATCACTTCTGCATCATCAGCTACGAGACATGCGTCTTCCTGTGAGTATTTTCAAACTACTCGACAACACCCATAATTTAATTTTATCCAAGTACAATGACGAGTTAAAAATTAAAATAATCGTTTAAATAATCTCATTTTCCTCATTATTTATTTAAAAATTAAAAAAAAATATATTTTTATATAAACAATTCTTTTTCTACTTCAAAATTATTTTCTAGTATTTTTTAATGACGATTACACACACACACACACGAGATTAGACACTTTTCTTTGGGAATACAATTCTTGAAGAGGGTTGATTTTATTATTTATTCTGCTGTTTTATTTTTTTTTGTTAAATAAATTATATCAATGTTTAAATAAACTTTACGATAGTTGAATCAAGTTATTCCGACAGGTGCCGTTCCTTCTTTCTTGCGTCAGCTTGGTAGCCGGCCAGTACAACAGCCGACCTTACCAGGTGACCACTCCTGTGCCAATTCTCAAGCAAATAAACAAGTATGTATAATAATCTACATAGAATTAGTATTAAACAGGATACGGTGAATCTGAATTATATTTTTCAACATTTTAATAAACAATTAAAAAAATTTAAAGTCTTACCACAGACACACATATACATTTGCATAATTAAATTGGTTTTTCAATTTCAAATTGGATCAGTGCAATCGTTTAATAATTTTGAACCAAAAATCCAACAAAATACTATTTTGACATCTATGTTTGTGTGTGTGTCTGTGTGTGTGTGTGTACGTTTCAAACTAAAATTTATTAGGTAGTCAAATATGAAATGGAGCAAAAAGTGCACACGACTGAATTGAAATTTGCTCCATTTCATATTTGACAACCAAATACAATTAATTTTTTAATACAAATAATAAAAATGAATTTTGTTTTTTAATTAGGCACAACGGAGATGGTAGTTACAGTTATGGTTATGAGGCAGCAGATGGTTCGTATAAAATCGAATCGAAATATCCAACTGGTGAAGTTTATGGGAAATATGGTTTCGTGGATGACACAGGCAGTGTTAGAGAAATCGAATACGGTGCATCTCGACGTGGTTTTGAGCCAGTAGGAGCTGGAATTAATGTACCACCACCGACCTTGACCTCGTCCAATAGTATTGCGAACGGACCCGAGGACGATGGTCAATATCGCGAAGACCCATCGGTTTATTACACTGATCCAAGATTTACCAATGGTGAACGTTACGAACCGAGGCCACCATCCAATCAGCCCTACAGTCTTCAAAGACGTCCACCTTTCAATTCTCCTTCTTTTTCTTCTTCTTCTTCGTTACCAAGGTCAGTGAATTTTTATTTTATTTTTTTAATCATATATTAGGAAGAAATATTATTCAAATAATTTTATGAACCAGACTTTAGAATAATTTTAAAAAAATTTTGAGTATCAAAAAACTGTCTCGTTTATTTTGTTTTTTTAAATAAAAGTGAATCAGATTGAATAAAATTATTGTTTATTTATAATAACGATGCATAAATATTTAGAGGTTATTATTAATATTGGTTTGATTAGGATGAAATTATTGTAATTTTTGTAAATTGAAAAAATAATGATTGAAGTTTTGTTCCAAGTTTGGTTTGGCTGACTGTCAATTGACTTGAACTACTAGATTTCGAGTACACGTTCTTTTAATTGTTATAGATTTTGACAAATTTATTTGATTGAGGTTTTGTTTTTTTTTTATAATTGAGGAAAACAGAAGCTTTTAAGATTATTGATTGAAAGAGGTGGTATAAGAATCTTGCATAGTGATTGAGAACGTAACTGGATAGTCGATTTAACTGAAATGTCAAGCAAATCGTTTGAATGCAACAATCGTGACTTGCACAACCATAGAATTGTCTAATCCTTTGATAGTATAGTTTATGTAACTATAATTTCATTCAAGGATAATTTTATTTATTAATTATTATTTATTGAAATAATTGTTATCTTTGTGTCTGTTATATATTTGATATTATATTTTATTCATGGATATATTTTATTATTAAATATTTTAAATATTTTTTTTTGTGTTTAAAAATATACGAATATTCATTTTTTGTTTATATTTTTGTTATTAAAAATACAAGGTAAAGTAATATTAATTTAAATAATTGAATAATTGTTATCTGTGTGTTATATATTTAATATTATATTTTATTCATGGATATATTTTATTGTTAAATATTTTAAATATTTTTTTTTCTATTTAGAAATATACGAATATTGATTTTGTGTTTATATTTTTACAATAAAAATTATAAAACAACATTTCAAATATTATTTCTAACATCTTTGAGATTTGAGATATACTAAAATTAATAAAATTTGTCTAATATTTTTACTAAAAATATTAAAGTAATATTAATTTAAATAATTGAATAATTGTTATCTGTGTGTTATATATTTGATATTATATTTTATTCATATATATATTTTATTATTAAATATTTTAAATATTTTTGTTTGTATTTAGAAATATACGAATATTCATTTGTTGTTTATATTTTTACAATAAAAATTATAAATCTTTTGCAAATTTTACTCAAATCTTATATTTTATACTATTATATTATTATTCTAATAAATATATGATATATATTCTCAAAAAAATTATAAATCAACACTTGAAATATTATTTCTAACATCTCTTAACTTTGAGATACATAGTTTCTATATTTTTAATTTAAAAAATATGCAACACTTTAAATATTAAATCTTACACCACAATTTCGAAAAACATCAATTCTGAAGATACACGAAAAAATAGATTAAAAATATTTGTCCAATTTCATAAACAAAATACATTTTCAATCATACATACATTACAATCTCATCTTCAAAATGAAATCACACATCTGAATTTTGCAATACTTGATTAGAAGATACTAAAAAATGAATAAAAACTTAACAATTTGGAAACAAATATTTATAATTATTCTCCATTTATTATTAAAAATAATATTTCTATAATAACATAATTGTAAAAGAAAAATGAATGTATTGGTTTTCTTTTTTTAGTAATCCTCAGCCAATAGCTCCTCGAGTATCAGCGTCTCAATCCGAGGTCACCTATCAACCACAATATCAACCGCAATATCAAGGACAACAGGGACAAGGGAGATCCTTGTTTACGCCAATGGCATACCGAACAGGATATCAGGGACATCCGGAACCAAACATTGTTTCCTCCAATGCTGGAACTGCATCTTATACCATAAATTACAAACGATAGAGAAGATTTCAAAAAATAATCTAAACGACCCATGATGATTATTATTAATACTGAATATATTTCTCGATATATTTCTTCTTGTCCTTTGTACATAAATTTATTTATAAAATTATTTATCTGTTAAGATATTATTAACTATTATTAGATTTTCTCTAATAATTTACATAACTAACGTTCTTCATAGTTTAGGATTACGATGCAACGTGCATTCGAACGAATGCAATGCGAATAAAGGCTGCTTTTTGTTACATAAAAAAAAAAGGATAAATAAAATAAATAAATAAAGAAATATTATATATGTGTTTTTAAGTAAAACATTATTGATACATAAAAAAATATTTGAACCTTGAATAAGTTCTCGGCGTTTCTTAAAAAATTAAATCACCTCAAGACGACCAATTAGAATCTTGTATTGAACCTTACACCTCAATCTAGAACCTTACTTTTCCTTATATTTTAATTGAAGCTTTTATCTTGTGAAAAAATATGGCGAGAACTTATTCAAGGTCCTAGTATTAGTTTTGGTTTAAATGTTAACAGATAGACAGAAAATCATCGTTGTTTCAACGAATACTTCTAATCAGTGTTTCATTACTGTGCATAGTGGTGCATATTATTTTGGTTATTTAATTAAAGTCAAATAAATGTCTGATAAAACTAAACAAAAATTGAAAGTTATCTATGACTCGACTTAATATTAGGACTTTGAATAAGTTCTCGGTATTTGGTAGAAAATTGCATTAGCAGTATTTCGTGCATGGAATTCTCGAATGGTAATTGCATTGGCAAGGAAGCACTGCATGTAATCTTAAATTTCAGTGTATTATTGCATCAACCACGTGTTTGTTTAGTGCTTCTGAAAAATGTCAATTTTTTTGCTAAATAAAGTGTTTTTGTGGGGACTTTTATTGCACTGCTTTATTCTAAAGAAATCTGCAGCTTAAGCAAACAAAATTTTTCAAAAATAATACAAAACCTATTCTAGGTCCTAATATATTTCTTATTTCTTTGGTTATAATAAATTTTAACTGTAAATATTTAAACAATTTTTGTTTGTAGCTGACGAGATATAAAAGCAAACGTTTAATAAATTTTGAAAATAACTTGTAAAGATTTCCAAAATCAGGAATGGAATGACTTTAAGAGAGAGGATTCCAACGATAAAATGCACTTACAGGTTTGAAGTGTAAGAAATGACCTTGAATAAACTAGCATACGTTATGGGGAAATGTCTATGTATCTCTTGCGGACAAAAGGATACTCGGATAAATTCTTCTACGCCTTTTTAAATGCCGCGTCCAGTTGATTTTTACGTCCGCGTGGAAGGTCAATGGAGTGCGTCGACCACACCCAGGAATTTCATCCACCCTATGTGTGTTCACATAGAAGACGCACCTCCGAGACATATCTTTTCCTATTTTTTAAAGATCTCTTTAACAACATTCTTTCTTAGACAGTCAATATTATCTCTCTTCTAAGTATATTCATTATAATATTTTAATATCTTTCGATCTCAAAGGACCTATGAATGATGTACATTAATGCTGTACAAAATTACAAAAATATAATAATTGTACTAATATTTTCTAATTATATACTCGTCAATATAAAAGTAATGACAATAATTGCATTCATAAATGCAACGAATTAATACGGTAAGTAAACACACGAGATTTGTTATCTTATTTTATTTTAATTATTAACACTTTCACAAGTTAAATAAAAATAATAATCAATGATTATTGATAATAATGATAATAATAATAATAATGATTATTTATAATAATGATAATAATAATAATAATGATTATTTTAATAATTATTGATTATTATTTTTAAGATAAATAAAACCAAATACAATTATTTTTGATACTAAAATCTTTCTACTCTCATTGAAATAAGATTTTATATTTCTGTTTTTTAGTAGAATATTTCTAGAAAATCAAAAAGATAATAAATATTTTTCTCACGCTTATCAGATATCGGTCGAATTTAAAAATGAAAAAATTGGATAAAAAAAATAAAAAAAACAAGTCAGTCAGTCAGTCAGAGTAAGTTGGCGAGTAACATAATTCTGAACGAGAACTCACACGCTTGTTATGCGTGTTCCCTACTGGTCCAGATCAACAGCTTGCTGGCATGCCCACCTTTCACAATGCCTCGAAGAACGCGTGCCCTCGCTTTTTCGATTTGCTCTCAAAACCGACACACTGGAGAGTGTCCAAGTAAAAGTTTAAGTATTTATACCATAGACGTTTCGAATACGTGCAGAAATCATTTTATTCACGGAAGTATCTACTTAAACAATTCATGATTATTTTATCTAAAGATCACAAATCTTATTCATTCATTTCTTATACAATATCAAAATTATTATACAATATTTTAAAAAACAAAATTTTAATATCAAATTGTCGGTGGATACAAAAAAATATGAAAAATCTTCAAAGAAATTTGATGCCACACACACACATACACACATAAATACACACATAAATACACACACTCACACACAAATACACTCATAAATGCACACATAAATACACACATAAATACACACATAAATACACACACTCACACACACACATACATACACTCATAAATACACACATAAGTACACACATAAGTACACACATAAATTCACACATAAATTCACACATAAATACACACATAAATACACACATAAATACACTCATAAATACACACACTCACACACACACATACATACACATACATACACTCATAAATACACACATAAATACACACACACAAACAAACACACAAACAAACACACGTATAAACACAAACACGCATACACACACACATACAAACATACATTTACTCGTCCTCGTTTCTCTTACAATTTTTTAATTCCTTCATATTATGCAATAATAATTATACGTTAATGAAAGGATTTAAGACAAGAAATGAGAATGGGTAAAATGAAGAGGAGGAGGAGGAAGAGGTGGTGGAAGAGAGGGGAAAGAGTGGGAGGAATGAAAAAGGCACGCGTCACGAAATCAACGACGAGGAGTTCTTTTATCCCCAGTTTTGCCATGACCGCACGCAATTTCTCGATTTCGCGTTCACTCTCGAAAGACATTCTGATGTAAGGCGTGGTACACCTCAACCAAGAGAAACACCTCGGATTCAAACATGACTACAGATTGCAATTGAGAATTGCTTCTCTTTTCTTTATTACCCATAATACTCCCATAACTGTGCTCGTAACACTCTGTCATTTTTATTCCTCTCTCCTTGTATTCTTTTTTTTTCTTTTCATTTAAAGTGAAAGAAATAAGAAGAAAAATATAACCTCGAGTATTATAAATTAATTAACCATCTATGATTGTAACATGTAAAACTTTCAAGTCATGTAATAACGTATAGAAATTTTTACCAAATAATTTGTATTATTTCAAAAGATAACACATCTTAACATATTCGTGATTGGCAAATTTTTGTTTCGTTTCTAAAACTGACAGTACAGGCGAGAATAATGAAATAACTGATTCATGCAAATTTGTAATCGTTGAAGCAAGAATAGAATTGATTAAAATTTGTTCTGAAATATCAACATTCCAATTAGGCTTTGTTTAAAATTAAATTAGATTTTTATTATTCGTATATTTGTTTTATAGGAAAAAATTTGTATTTAAAATAACGTAAAGTCACGTCAGTGGTAACCAGGAGTAGAACTTGAAAAGATGTTAATTCACATTAGTTGTCGCGAATTTGTTAAATTATATAATATCTCTGAAATAACCTATAACAATATTGTTAAAAAAATTAACAAACAAAATAAATAATTAAAAAAAAAATATTTTTTAAGTGTTTTTTGATTTTTCGTTGAATAAATTTGTTATTTAAAGGGCACACCTAGTGGGTGATGTTTGGGAATTTTTTTAAAGAAAACTACTGCATGAAATGTTTTAAAATTTTGAGGATATATTTATACATAAATAATGAATATACAGTAAAATTTTCAAATGAATGAATTTAATTTTCAACGAGTTATTTGCTATTGTCCCAAGTCACTGCAAAACAAAAAGCTCCTTCCACTGTTGCAGTGATAGCCACCTTTACTGTGTTCGAAATCAATAAAACCAACTTTACAGTGTTCGAAATCCAAAAAACCTTAGAAGTTTATTAAACTAGAAGATATTTCCCGTATGTTAATTGTTTTTTCAAAGAAAATTATTGAAATTTAACTAAATGGAGGAGTTTTTAAAACAAGATTCAAATTTCGCGCGATAATTCGATGATCTTCGGTTTGCCAAAATTACATTTTTTATACAATCGAAAAACTGGATGGGTCATTGTACAGAGAAGTGTTTACAGAATAAGCAGAAATAAAAATCAAAATGATCGGATGATTTTTTTTCGAGTTACAACTGCGGCAAGTTTGAAAAATGTATTTTCGAGTGAAACGCGACTGATTTGATTTTCGATGAGTTGGGTTGCTCTTCAGACGGGTGTAGCTCGAAAACTATTTGAGATATGCATTTGAAATTTTGATATGTTATTCTCAAAGGTATAAACTATCGAAATATGCAGAAGAAAAAATTAATTTATTCAAAATTTAACACTAGGTGTGCCCTTTTAAACAACATTGTTGAATTTTTAATCTAATTTTCTATCCTCCTTCGTTTAAGATTTCTATTTTGTTTTTTGTGTTGATTTTATTACACGAATTTATTTCATTCCAAGAGATGGGAAAATAAATAATTCCAAAAATTCTTACAAATAAATATTCAAAGTTAAAATAATATTGGAGAGAGCCTTTTTGTTTTTGAAGGTAAAAAAATAATCTTAAATCAACCAGTTGCATATATATTCAATTCGTATTTTAAAGACGTATCATTTTCTAAGATGAGCATAATCTAAAAGGATTAAAAACCTCGGAGTTCGTCGAGGATGACGATATGAAGATGGGTAGTAACGTGTTTTTCCGGCCAACGACAGCCAACGTTACGCTTACTTTCTATTTTTATGCAATAATCATGAAAGTAACAACGTGTTTACCACTGATAGGAAAAACTAACTGATATTTTTTTATACGAATACGATAAAAGGATTTTCCTTTTTATTTTGTATTATTATTATTTTTTGTTCTCCCTCATTTTCTTCTTATCGTTTCATTTTTACAATCAATTTTTCCTTTTACGATAATTGACAATTAGAGCAAGAAAATGCATTTCTACGTGATAGGACTTTCTATTTTTATGCAATTGTTATTATGAAAGCAACAATGCACTTATAAAGAATAAAAGAAGAAACAACAACAACAAAAAATTACACGCACGCGTACACAGTTTGTTACGAGTGAATATATAAAATAAAAATACCAAAGAAGAAAAAGAAAACGATTATATTTTGAATATTTTTCGTTTTTAATTCCTAATTGTGATGTTGGTGTTTTAGATTTAAATAAAAAAATTAAAAAAATTCTAAGATAAATCTTATCGAAGACTTTCTATTTTTATGCAACAATTACGAAAGCAACAATGTATTTACAAAAAGGGAAAAACTAGTTTTGGGAGAGGGAAAAAAAGAATAAATTCTACAAGAAACTTATGCGAACAAAAAGTAATTCATTTTTTTCTATTTTCTTTTAAGGATGTACAAAATAAGATTAAATTAATGACTAATATATTTTATGGTTAATATTGTATAATAAATATGCATATATAAATCAATATGGTTTTTTTTATGGAAGGTCATGGTGCAATTTGCTGATTCGTTTCAAGAGAACTTGACTTGTCTTCTCGTCTGTCTATCTGTTTCTCTGTTTTTTCTCTTTCATCCCCGTTTACCACTTTCTTCATCCTCATCGCATTTACGCTTCTCACGAGTCTCACGGCCGTGAAAGCATTTGCTCGGTTAAAATGGCATGAACGGGATCGTAAACAAAGCTGTTATTTCTAAGTGGGTGTATTGTAGAAAATAAAATACTTGTTACTGAATCATTTGAATAATCAATAATTTTCATGATTTACAACTCAATCTAAAAGAAAAAAGAAAATACAAAGCAGAGAGTGTCGAGTCGAGATGTGTTTTGCATATAAAAAAATAATAAAAAAATAGTACACTTTCTTCTGTGACACTATGGGGGTCATTAGTGATTGAAGCATTTGAAGTACTTTAATTGTAAAAAGTTGAATGAAAATTTACTATTGGCTCATTTAAAATATAACCATTTATTAGAATATACTTTGAAATTAAAACTGCAGTATTGAACAATCACCAAATTTTTATTTGAACACCAAAAATAATAAAATCTTGCATCATAAAATACTATCGTGGTGTCCTAAACGAAGCATGTGATTTCGGTGTAGCAGTCAAAGTGTTAAAAAATTAATAAAAAAAGAGAGAAGTGTCATTTGCCGAGATGTAGTTGATTATGCATCATTGTGAAATCAATCTGACACGAGATCATATTTGAAGCACTTTCAGTTTTACGGATGCAGTGAAAACTATTCGTGTGAATTATGGAAAAGTGCATACGGTGTCCGGTTAAAAAAATTCTACAACGTTTACAAAAACCTGTTAGATTTTTTAATACTAAACCTACAATGCGTTGACAAATATTAAAAATAATAAAAATAATGGTCAGCTTACATTTGTAAATTATTAATCCGATTGCAATGAAATTTAGATGAGTTGTTTATCACATGCCTGATTAGGTTTCTGTGCAAATTTAATTATTATAAAAAGATGATTCTTTACAATATTTTTAATAATCTATAAATGTTATATAAAAATCAATGTTTGTTGTGTGTCGAATGTATTGCAAATTATTAATTCGATTACATTGAAATATTGAAAAGTTGTTTCCCATACATCCGATTAAGATTTCGTGAAGGTTAAATTATTTTCAAAAGATGATTCTTTATAAGCTGATTTTTTTATAATTATTAATAGAACAGAAAAAAGAATACATGCTAGAAAGAAAGGGAGTGAGTGAGTGAATACGTGCTTCTGATATGAAACAAGGAACTATGAATCCATGGATATGTGCGTGTGTTTAGGCATCAAATCGAGACGTGTTTGTATATAAAAAAAATATACTCAAGTGTTTAAAAAATAAATAAAAGAAGAGAGCGGTTACTTGCCGAGATGTAATTGATTAAGCATCATTGTGAAATCAATCAGACACGAGATTATATTTGAAACCTCTTTCAGTTCTACGGATGCATCAAAAACTATTCGTGTGAATTATGGACACGTGCATACAGTGTCCGGTTAAAAGAATTCTAGCAACGTTACGATAACCTATTAGATTTTTTAATACTAAACCTACCACGCTTGGTCAAATGTTAAAAAGGTTCAAAATTATAGTCAGCTTACATTAGATGTACTTTGTCCTAATATCCAATGCTGCATATCCATATCCAAAACTGCACAGTATCCATATATGCACTTATCACTCATCGACACTACACACACTCGTACAGATATGCATTTCACTTGCATAGGAAGAATACACGTACACGAGTATACGCGACACGAAATAAATGACAATACTTTAAATAATATCCTTGTTATTCCTTCCGACGCTCGAAGAAGACTAACGATTATTATGAAAAATAAATACGAATTCTATCGGAAAGTACCGAACAACACGAAGGTCAAATACAAATCTAACGACGAAATGGTAACAACAATCTAGGAGTGAGAGAGAGAGAGAGAGAGAGAAAGAGAAGTGAACATAAACAAAACATTGAACGCTGGCTTAAGCCAGTAGTTAATGTTTTTCAATGTGTATTTCATATTTAACGAATTTCTTAGAATTTCACCGAGAGATGTAAACATCAGCTGATGCTTAGCTGATTTGACTTGGACCTACACACCTTTGACTATCTTTCTTTCAATACATTGAATATTATTACTCATTTAAAATAAAAGTTAAATAGGTGTTTACGTTTGACCTACTTTTCGTACCAGTGACCTACTTTTCTTACCAATGACCTACTTTTCAACAGCTGTTTCTTATTTCTAATGGTAGATTTTTCTTATATTTCTTAATATTCAAATAATTAATAAGTAGATTTATTTATTGATCGATTATATTAGATTAAAACTGTTAAAAAATAGTTCTTTGATGTATTTGAAGTTTCTGATAAGTCTAATTATAATAAATATTATTAAAAAATTACAAAATATCCTATTTTTTACTCAGAAATTGTATTATCATGCACTAAAACATTTATGAGATTTTATTAAAACCTTTAATGGCCTTGTACTTGTGAACATATATGAAATTTCTTGAAAAATAATTTCATTTTTATACAAAATCTTGATCATTTAATAATATACATTTATAATTAATAATAAAAATAATAAAAAGAATATGCATAAGAAAAAAGAAATAAATACGTTTCTATAAATTGGCATAAAATTGATGGTAAGTAATTTTTTGTTTCTTTTTTTTTTTGTTATTCTACCTAACGGCTTTCACTCCATCATAGCACGAACGTAAAATCGATATAAAATGTGTTAGAATCTGGTTTAACTCCCTCATAACTAGCATTGTGTTATGCGATCAGGTATTACATAAAGATCAAAACCAAAAACCATAAACTAAAGTAAAAAAAAAGAAACAACGAAAGAGAAAGATTAAACCTTTTTATCAAAATCTGATCTAAATACGTTGATTAATTTACATGAAAATTCCCTTAAGCTAAGAATAATTTTCATTTTCAACCTAAAGTAATGTTTATCGAACTATACTCGAGATTTAAGACGCATGATCGAAAAGAAACAACACATAACAAAAATAAATAAATAAATAAGTAGAGAGAAAAAGGAGAGATGAATTTGCATGGCGATTAGACGGTCAGTTTACGGTGAAAGTGAAACACCTACTACGATTTTCCATACAGTATATATCAACCTACCTACTAAACAAGCATAATTTTTTTTTCTCGATACTAACGTAAGAGAAAAAAGATAGAAAGTGTCAGAGAAAGAGACAGAAAGAAAGACAGACAGACAGACAGAAAGAGATTTGGTTATTCATAATAAATTATGATAAGAAATAATAATTCAATCGTAATAACTGGATCGGAAGAGTTGATTTAGGAAATAATGTTTGCATTATACTAAACGAAACATAGTAAATGAACGAGAAAGAAAAAGAGAGAGAGAGAGAGAGAGAGAAAGAGAGAGTGAGATTTGATTATTTATAATAAAGTTTGATAAGAAATAGTAATATTTCGATCGTAATGACTGGATCGGATGAGTGTATTTAGAAAATAATTTTTGTATTACACTAAACGAAACATAATGAAAGGGAGAGTGATAGAGAGAGAGAGAGATTAAGTTATTTATAATAAAGTTTGATAGGAAATAATAATTCTATCGTAATGACTGGATCTAATGAGTGTATTTAGAAAATAATGTTTGCATTATACTAAACAAAACATATTGAAAGAGAAAGAGAGAGAGATTAGGTTATTTATAATAAAGTATGATAAGAAATAATAAGAATTCAATCGTAATGACTGGATCAAACGAGTTGATTTAGAATAATTTTTGCATTACACTAAACGAAACGTAGTCTATTTCATAGTGTGACGAGTGTATTTAGAAAATAATGTTTGCCTTATACTAAACGAAACATAGTGTATTTCATAGTGTGACGATTGTATTAGGTGTTGGAATTAACTCGTAGCGTTATACTAAAGATGACATGAGTTTTAAAGTATTCTGTTTTCACCTTCAGAAACAAATTTATCGTAAACCAGCTCTAACAAGGTTTTATTTTTACGACAAATATTATGTTTTCATTGTTAATAACATCATGTTACTATTATTTAAATATGTTGAGGTTTATCCCAAATAAAGTGTTTTTGCGGGAACGGCACAAAAGAACAAGTTTTTTACATCGTATTGTTACTAGTGATGAAAAGTAGATACATTATGACAATCCTAAGCGTAAAAAATCATGGGTTAAGCCCGGACAACCATCATCATCAGTGGCAAAACGCAATATTCATGGATCTAAACTCCTCCTTTGTATTTGGTGGGATCAACAAGGTGTAGTTTATTATGAATTGTTAAAACCCAATGAAACCATCACTGGGGATCGCTAACGGTTACAATTGATGCGTTTGAGTCGTGGATTGAAGGAAAAACGGCAGGAATGGAGCAAAAGGCACGATAAAGTTATTTTACTGCACGACAATGCTCGACCTCACGTGGCGAAACCAGTGAAAACATACCTGGAAACATTGAAATGGGAAGTCTTAACCCACCCGCTGTATTCTCCGGATATTGCTCCTTCGGATTATCACCTGTTTCGATCAATGGCTCATGGTTTATCAGGGGAAAAATGAACATCTTATGAGGATTACCAAAATTGGATCGATTCATGGATTGCCTCCAAGAACGAAGAGTTTTTTCGACGGGGTATTCGACAGTTACCTGAAAAATGGGAAAAAGTAGTAGCAAGCGATGGGCAGTATTTACAATAATGTAATTTTTTACTTTCATTTCAAATAAATCGTTATTTTTAATTAAAAAATGCTACGAATTAAATCCAACACCTAATATTTAGAAAATAATGTTTGCATTATACTAAATGAAATATATTGAAAGAGAAAGAGAAAGAGAGAGATTAAGTTATTTATAATAAAGTATGATAAGAAGTTATAATTCTATCGTAGTGACTGGATCTGATGAGTGTATTTAGAAAATAATGTTTGCATTATACTAAACGAAATATATTGAAAGGTAGAAAGAGAGAGAGGGATTAGGTTATTTATAATAAAGTATAATAAGAAATAATAATTTTATCGTAATGACTGGATCAAACGAGTTGATTTACAGTAATTTTTGCATTACACTAAACGAAACATAGTCTATTTCATAGTGTGACGAGTGTATTTAGAAAATAATGTTTGCATTATACTAAACGAAATATATTAAAAGAGAAAGAGAAAGAGAGAGAGCGAGATTATGTTATTTATAATAAAGTATGATAAGAAGTAATAATTCTATCGTAATGACTGGATCAAACGAGTTGATTTATAATAATGTTTGTATTATACTAAACGAAACATAGTGAAAGATATGAAAGATAGAAAAAGAAAGAAACAGACTAGTCAGACCCGTAGTTGTCATAGTTGTCGTCTAACGTTTACACTAGACATTTTAAATACCATTCTGTATTGATCGATATATTTGATATGAATTATTTAAAAAAACAAACACTTTGAATTGGGGTGAAGGGGTGGTGGGCAGGGTAAAAAGGGAAGGGATTTTTCGGTCGGAGCAATGAAACGAAACGAAACTAAACGAAAAAGGTACACCTGTAATTTCTCTTTTACTGACTGACCCCAATATGTAATTCAACTTTTACATAATATTATCTCGCAGAAGCTCGACTATGGTTGTCCAACAGCTTCTTGTCCGCGTTCTTGTCGAGTATCCAACCCGAGAAACCTCCAAATCGGTTCTAAATTAATCGATACACTTTTCAAAATAACTTATATATATATAATATATATATATATATATTTATTTTATCAATATTAATCAATCAGGTATCAATTAAAATAAATTATTTAAATTAGTAAAGAACTTCCACGAAATCTGACACGGTTGAAAATAATTCGACATAGACACGATTTATATAATAATTATAATAATATTTAAATAAATTATTGTATAAAATTAAAATAAATTATTTCGATTAGTAAAAGACTTCTACAAAATCTGACACATTGATAACATAATTTCACACTAACATGATTTACATAATAATATTAATAACAATAATAATAATAAACCATTTCTATAAAATAAAAATAAATTATTTGCATTAATAAAGAACTCTAACAAAATTTAACCCAATGAAAAACAAAAATTTCTATATGAAACCTAATTAAATTACCAACGATATTAATAAATCATTTTACAATTATTAAAATATATTTGTATTATTTCGAATTATTATATGAAAGTTGTGAAAAAAAAAAGATAAAAAGGGGCGTATCAAAATGGGTTGGGGAAAGAAGGTAGACATCGTTTAGGGGGATACAAGAGTTGCTGTAAGAGGACAAGGCAAACCGTACAGAGAACACGAATAGATAGTGAAAGTCCCCCGAAGCAGGGAACAAGAGTACGAGGAAGGGAAAAGAGAGGAGTGGGCAGGAACGGGGGGTCCAGTAAGGTATATGAGGGCCTCAGTTCGAGCAACTGCTGGTACTCTAGCCTCGCTGCCTACTTACATTCACATACACTAACACATAATCGAAAGTACAGGACACAAAATGTACACTTCAGTGACGGTACGTATCAAACGTTCCTTCAAACGTGCATCATTTTGCATTCTTACTTTTTTAATTTTTTTTTTTTGTGATCGTTGACATCCTCGAACCAAAAAAAGATATCTCAAACCACCCTACCCTTAAAAAAAAAATCAAGAAACTGAGAGAGAGAGAGGGGTGAGGGAAGAGTAGTTAACAAAATCTACGAGTGTGAATATTTCATTGTGAGAATACGAAAAATATGAAACAGTGTAATTGTGTGCAAATAATCTATCCAAAGTGTTCGAATATATTTTCTAAATAAATTATTTTATTTATTTATGTATTAATTATTTTTTCTATTTTTTGTTTTTTGAATTTCGAGTCAGTGAATAGGGATTTTGAATCCCTTTTGGTTATTGGTGATAACCGTTTTGTTATTGTAACGATTTCAAAATGATTAGAGTAGTGTAAAACTGAATTAAATCATCGTGAAATGTTATAGGAAGTATTTCATTTCCTGCTATGGGTAGAGTCCTTGAAAATAGTGCCGTTAAAAATCTATATTCGATATTTATTTCTGTTTAACTTTCTTCCTTATGGTTACGCAAGGATCAAATAATTCCGTTTTAAATGGATCAAAAAGTGTTCCGCGTCAGAGAGTTACGTAATTTCAGTGATGTGTTTCATTTTCTTATATATATATATTTTTTTTATTCAATTCTTTTCCCCTTTTTTTATTTCATTTTGCATAAATAATCATAGAAGTTGAATATGTAAGAATTATCATACGTAATCTAAACAGGGAAAGTAGTTGGGAATATGAAAGGACTAGTTTAAAAAATTATTATAAACCGTACTTGTGCGTTCACTCGGGCGTGAACTTACAGGAAGTACGTTTGTGCCGTTATCTAGCGAGTTTATTAACTGAAAACTATTTATAGATTACAGGAGTGTATGTTAAATATGTTAAAGTTCAATCGGTATTTAAATATTTGTTAATAAAAAAATTACAACAATTTTTTTGGATTTGATAATAAAATTATCATCGTGTTTGTATTGAGTTGTTCAAAAAAAAAAAAAAAACTTATCTTAAATTACGATTTAAAATCGGAGCAAAATATCTCGTCAAGGTTAATTGATTTAATATTGGGAGTATAAATTAATTCGGTCCTTTTTTTCGTGATCCAAAAATGCATTTATTTCAGAACAAATTGAATGAAAAGATCAATCAAAGTATTGGTTCATCGTTGGTCTAATTGTATCTCGAAAAAAATGTTTCGTCTTTTGAGGTGATCCTAAGTTTGAAATTGGACCGAACTAATTTATACTCCAAATAATAATTTATTAATAAAACTGACCTGGTTTATATCGAACTTATGCTGTTAGATTAATACCAAATGTAACATACGATACGTTATTACATATAATCTGATATATGTTTACATTTATATTTCTGATAGTATCTGATATTTCCAGGTAGCAACGTTGGTTGCCTTGATATTTACGGTATCGGGTCAACAGTATCAACAGATAGATGACTATGCCGATTACCAAGCACCCAGACCAGCTCATCCAACACCAAGAAGTTATCCTTCGGATTCAGCACAAGCGAGACAACAACAATCAGCAGGACCAGAGAATCCAAAACCAACGCCAGTAGCTATACTTAAACAAATCAATCGACACAACGAGGACGGTTCATACACTTATGGATTCGAAGGTGCTGACGGTTCGTTCAAGATCGAAACTAAATTGCCAGGTGGCGAGGTTAAAGGAAAATACGGATTCGTCGATGACACTGGGAAAGTTAGAGTAGTCGAATACGGTGCAAACCAGTATGGTTTCCAACCAGCTGGAGAAGGTATCACAGTGGCACCACCAACCTTGGTTGATGAAACTACCAGCAAGGAAGCACTCCAAGCACAAAATTACCAAGACTACGATTACCAGCAAGCTGCAAGACCTCAACCAGCACCACAGCAACAAGCTATTCCACGTCAACCCCAATACCAACAACCACAACCACAATCCCATACTCAAGCTGTTTACACACCAGCACAACAAGCACCCTCGCAACCAGCTTTACCCAAAGCACCAATATTTTCCCCATCAGTTCCTTCACGTCAATCCCAGTTACTTCAACATTCCTACGACGAGCCTGCACCGTCCTCTCAAGTTTACAACCAAGGTCCAGTTCAATTTGCCCCAGCTCCGGTTCAGGAACGTGGCCAACCACAAACTCGTAGTCAAAGTGGTGGAATACTCGATCAACTTGCTAGAGATTATGCTTTACCCCAAGGTGTAGCACCACCATTACACGATATCAGTTTCGGTTATTACTAGCTTCTATAATCTAATAATATTCATCTGATTTTACTTCTTTTTTTTTTTATATGACCACCAGATCATTCATACACAGTGCAATTATTATTAATAATATTATTATATTTTGTATTGTTTTTGGATATTTTTATTAATAATTTTGTACGATTAAGTATACGTGTCTTGAAATAATAGAAAGGATACATGGACAGGATTTGAAATGATCAAAGAGATATTCTAAATACGGGTTAACTACCGGAACAATTATACTCACGGTTATGTTACTTTAAGTTGATCGATCATTCCTTTTTAAAAAGAGAAAGAGAAAAATAAGAATAATGGATAAAGAGAAGGGGAAATAACTCGAGGTCAATCTGGAACGTTGATTACTGTATTCGATATCATTTCTTTTTGATCATATTTTCACCTTTAACTGTTATGAAATATTTAAACATCCAAGATCAAGTAAATGTGAGAATCCTTGTTCCGGTGGTAGACAATTATCCTTGAACGATTATCCTTTCTATAAAAAAATTATATTTTCAAATTTAAACTTCTTTTATAAATTATACCAATTAGGTCAATTGTTAAATGAAAATTGTTAATAATAAAATTGTTAACTCGCACTGTTCCCTTAAAAAAGAGAGAAAGAGAGAGAAAGAGAGAGAGAGAGTGAGAGAAAAAAAAAATAGAAAAGAGAAAGGAAAAAGGACACGTGCATTGTCGTGTTCGAGTCACGTGGGGCATCCACGTAAGTCTCTATTTTTTATCATTAAGGTTATTATTATAATGTAATTATTATTGAAATAAAAAAAGAGATGATTAATAAAAAAGAAAGCAATCATAATCAATCAACGATAATCTTCGATCATAATTGATTTATAATTTTTTTTTAATCCACTCATTTTCAGATCCTTTGTCCATTCAATTTTCTTTCGTTTTTTTTATACCATTTAAAATAATTGTAGAAAGGGTCAGGATTATTTGTAAATGTATACGTTAACCTATTGTTAACATACAGGATCAAGGAAACGAGATTGAAAGAATTTGATTTTTATATTTATTTTCTAAATTGGAATAATATGATTTTGTAATTTCAAATTCAATTGCGAAATTTGCATAAGAGGGATTTGTATTTTTTTTTTTGTTATAAATAAACTATTTGGTTTTTAATATGCTCCTAAGGAATGATAACCCATCGTACAATTGTGGTAATCTGGTTGTAGAAGTTTAGGTATTATTCTGATGATTCTAATCTTTTTAATGTCGACGAGAAAGTAACGAAAAAGATATTCTGATAATGAACGTAATTGAATCAGGTAATTAGGCTACTACAATCTGTCTGTTAATAAATTAATTATAATTTTGTTTCATAAAGGGGAAATAAAAAAAGAGAATTCTCACGATTATTTCTACCACGAAAGTGTTGGAAACTAAGTATTCTTATTTTTAATTTGTACGATTTGGAAATGGGTATTCAGAGGTTTTGTTCTTTTCTGTTTAGTTGGATACAAAATTACTAGGACCTTGAATAACTTCTAACCGTTTCTTAAAAAATTGTAATAGCAGTACTTCGTGCATGGAATTTTCGAATGGTAATTGCATTGGCAAGGAAGTACTGTATGCAACCTTTAATTTCAATCTATGGTGTTTCACTAAAGTGTCAACCACGTGTTTGTTTATTACTTCTGAAAATGTCTATTTTTCTGCCAAATAAAGTGTTTTTGCCAGGAATTTCGTTGCGATACTTTCTTCGAAAGAAAACTACAGCTAAAGTAGGCAGAAATTCTTGTTGAGACTTTACGACGACAATGTTTTGTCGAATACGACATGCAAAGAATAGTTTCGATGCTTCAAAAATAATTATTTTCAACTTCAGGATAAAAAATGTTCTGGCCCACCAACAAAGTTTCAAGACGAACAATTAGAATTTAATATCGAACATAACATCTTTACCTAATAGCTTTTATTTTGTGAAAAAATACGGCGAGAACTTATTCAAGGTCCCAGTATTATTTTTGGTTTAAATGTTAACAGATAGATAAAAAATCATCGTTGTTTTACCGAATACTAATAGTCAGTGTTTCATTACCGTGCACAGTGGTGCATATAATTTTGGTTACTTAATTAAAGTCAAATAAATGCCTGATAAAACAAAACAAAAATTGAAAGTTATCTATGACTCGACTTAATAGAAAATGCATTTCAACGAAAAATATATTCAAATATTATTAATGTTACTTTTACGCAAAGCTAGGATGAGTTATTAGTTTTGGTTTGAATGTTAATAGACAGATAAACAGACAACTATTGTTGTTTTAACGAATACTTGTAATCAGTGTTTCTTATCGAGCATAGTGGTGCATATAATTTTAGTTATTTAATTAAAGTCAAATAAATGTCTGATAAAACAAAACAAAAATTGGAAGTTTTCTATGATTCGACTTAATATTAGAACCTTGAATAAGTTCTCGGCGTTTGTTAAAAAATGGAATTAGCAATACTCCGTGCATGGAATTTTCGAATGATAATTGCATCCGCATTAACTTTGAACCTTACCTTTTCTTATATTTTCAAGTTAACATTTTGAATAAAGCTTTTATTTTATGAAAAAAAACAGCGAGAATTTATTCCAGGTTTTGATAAAAACAAGAATCCTTGGCAAGGTATCAAAGAATAAAATCCTATCATCATAATGCACCTTTGTCCGTGCGAGGTGAGTATTACTTAATGTACGTTGACCTTCTTACAAACAGAGAAACATAGGACTGTTGGTGCATTTGCTATGCAGGTGTGACGTTACCTCGACGAAGATTCGAACCTTTACGTAAGCGAGTTTATAAATAAACGTAAGACTTTTTACTATTGCTGCATGATAACTCCTTGTGAATAATTATTATATTTCACTTTACGTGAAGTGTTAGGACATTTAAACCATTTTAACTTTCATAGTTTAAAAAACCTAACATTATTTAAATAATTATAGTATTTATTTATATTTGATACGTTTTATATATCCAATAGTTTATAATAAATTTATTACAAAAATATATACATTCTTCTTATTGCTGTTTACGTAACACGAACTGTAATTTGTGGATATTATTTTGGTTTGTAAATAAACAAAAAATATAAAAAGAAACAAAAGTATTAAATAAATGAGAAGACGGAACTAAAATACTAGAATCGTTGTTGGGTATTTAAAGAATGTGGTTTTAGTTCAATTTAAATCAAATTTATTTTCTTTTATGTAATGACCTCGAAGTATATCTGATATATCTAAGAAGGAAAAAAAAATTAGAAAGAGAGAAAGACAGAGAAAGAGAAAGAGAGAGAGAGATATTACACAAGTAGAGTAAGGTATGAGTAACGAAAGTAACTAACTAAATTAAATATGTACTTTACTTGTTGGTGTAACATCGACGGTGTAAGTCCGAAGGACTTTGCGAGCGTGAAAATAGGCGCGTGAAAATAAACTTTCCCCTTCGAAAGTTTTTAAGACTTGTCGGTCAGTCGAGCATCCGTCGTTTTCGAGATACGCATCGAAATATTATTTTACTAGTATCGAATTCTTTTTCCAATTATTTTCAATACAAAATAATAATTCGATACTTTTTTTTTACGCGTATCAAAATTATTCGACATTTTTATTTAATAAAACACAGATACACACACACACACACAAATATACGAATCATATTTTTATAGATTACTGTTAATTAAATAATTTCAATGAATGTATAGAACTATACCATTGATTATTCATAGAAATAATAATTATTTAAATATTAATCAATAAAAATAAACACAAATATACAAATCATATTTTGTGTAGATTACTCTAAATTAAATAATTTAAATCAATCCATAAAATATTTTACCATTAATCATTCATAGAAATATTAATTAATAATACAAATATAAACCAATAAAAATTCCTACCCAAAATAATAATTAATTAAATAATTATTAACCAAAATAAACACAAATATACGAATCATATTTTGTATAAAATACTATTAATTAAATAATTTAAATCAATCCATAAAATATTTTACCATTAATCATTCATAGAAATATTAATTAATAATATAAATCTAAATTACTAAAAATTTCTACCCAAAATATTAATTAATTAAATAATTATTAACCAAAATAAACACAAATATATGAATCATATTTAAAGAATATTTTTCTGTAAAATAATTTCAATGATATTATTGTTACAATTGTGTATAAATTATTTTCAAATATATATACATACACAATTATCACATAGATATACATATACCCCATAGAAATACATTTCCTATACAAGGAAATATAATCTGACTAAGCACGTGCCCTTGCAACGGTAGATTCAAACGATGAATCGATGGCACGAGCAAATGAAGACTGCACGATCTTCTCTCTGTCTTTATCTATTTATCTATCTATCTTCTTCTCTCTCTCTCTCATTCTATCTCATTCCATCTCATTCTATTTCACTCCAGCACGTGGCAAGGAAAAAGCCCCGTGGCTGCTTCTCCATTGATGATCCTGAGAACGAGACTTGTCTTGATAATGAAAGTAACCCAAGTGTATATTGCTATGTGTATGTTCCTTTTATATTCTAACTCGAGTTTACTATGAAATCTTCTACGATACGATGATTAGGATGATAGACGAGTAATTATCGAACGTATTTTTAAAACCATACTGCTACTTACAACTACTTCATGTCTAAATTAAACGAAATTCTTTTCACGTATCTTCCTAATTGTTTCGTATTAATATTCAATTTAAACAAAAAATTATAATAATTATTATAAAAATAAGAAATAAATTAGACAAGAAATATTGTAACTTTTTAATCAAGATTTTATGGGGGAATTCAATTAATCCGGAAGTAAAGATTGATTTAGAAAGGTATCAATTGAAAGAAACTCTACCGAATTAATATTATATTCTCCAGTTAGATATCGGTGACGATCTTTCCAACACTTTCTTCTCGACAGATGTTTATTTCTGCTTGAAAATGTACGACGTAACGTTTATTATTATTCCAACTACCACGATCAAAAGTTTCATCGATCAAATTAAATATAAACGTCAAATTTAATCCCCTATTTAACATTTTTTATTTGCCCTAAATAAAAACTTATTACACATTTCAAATCCTTATAGTAGAAATATTCAATAGAAATCCCACGAAACGAACTCGTGTTTCTTCATTCGACGATAAAAAATAATATCAATCCCCACCCTTCTCAATGTTTTCTATCTGAAAAACAAAACTTACTACAATAACGTAAATTTAGAGAAAGAAAGAATACGAAAAGATCCTTGCAATGTGTTACATAAAATACGAATAACAATTGGCCATAAAAAAAATAAAATAACAAACATACACATATATTTTACCGTAAAGAAAGTTGAATAAATTTGCCATATTCTTTCTGGTATCGTTCACAAAATTCAACCAGGATCTCACGTTTGGGTTTAACTATTTCAGTCAGTTACTCACATAAATAAAAAAAAAATATATATATATTGTCCTAGTTTAAATCTGATAGATAAGAGAAAAAGAATTGTCGAGAGTTGAAATTTGGCAATGGTATTACTCCACCCACCCATACCATTGAAATTATTAATGATTTGGCAATGGCCATGTCACATATAGTAGAACCAGTAATTCCAAACCATCTAAGAATCTAATTCACGGGTGTTGTTGTGTTACAGAGTACCGATGAGCAACGAATGACTATCCAAGATGACTATCCCCACTATTGGTAAAAGCCTTCGTATAGGTTATAAAGGACCGAGGTGGGTACTATCCCACTGCACTCTCTCAGTGAAACTCTTAGAGGACCGTACCTCACCGTCTCTAACCCCCTTCTTCCCACTTACGGAAAACACCATGAGGATTTTTCTATTGGTACGTACCCAAAACCAACACCACACTTTCAATACGATTTTTTATTTATTTTCATTGAATCCTTTTCTTAATTTTCAATTTTTATTTAATATTTATTGTACAAAAACATTTTTATGTCTCATTTATCTAATTTTTTTCTAATAACAATTGCATACCCCTACTGGGATTCGATCCCAAGATTTTTAGAAGTGATCAATTTTCTATACGACTGGTTCTAATGCACCTCTAAGCTATCACCCTCGCGCATTTCGATTTTTTATTTAATTTATATCCAAATATTAATTTTCTTTTATACATAATTCTAATCTAATTTTTATTAATTTTTAATTTACAAAATTTATTTAATATTTTTTTGTGTATCTTTTATCTAATTTATCTTCTTGTAATTAACAATTGCAAACTCCTACCGGGATTCGATCCCAAGATTTTTCGATAACTGACCAAAATTTACATTCGACTGAATCCTATGCACCTGAGCTATTCACACCAACTAATATTTCTTTTTACATTTAATTTATATACCTTTACAAAGATATATTTTAGCATATAAATATTAATTAATAATAAAAATATAAACTCTAAATAAAATATTTATTTTTAGCCAATGTGAGTTATCACGTGTTACAATATTATTATCATAATTATTTTTTAGATAATTGTTTCGAATTGAATCAACAAAATTATTTCTTCAGAACAATGTTTTAATAAATAACTTATTAACATTTTCTGTTTTCTAATAATTTATAATAATAATAATATATAAATAACGAATTATGATCGATCATAGAAATTAATTGTTTAAACTTTTAAATGCTAATAATAAAGACACATATCGCGTGCGATTATTCCCGCATAGTTACGTCGGAATAATGTTGCGAACGGAATGGGTGACTTTCTCTTCATTATTCGTCATTTCCGAATCATTACTATCGAACGCGTTCGCCTTCAATTTAAACATAAGTACGTACCTGCATATGCATATGCACGTATACACATAACTATGGAAGTGTGTATGTAGACTTATAGCAATCGTTAATGCATTACAGTGGTTTGAGTTAGAATTTCATTTTCTCTCAGCAGAATAGCTGACAACATCAACCCGGTAAACAGTTTGTTATTTTCCTTATTTTCTCTTTCTTTCTCTCTCTCTCTCTCTCTCTTTCTCTCTTGTTAATTCATTCTTTATATTCCTTTTGTCTTTTTAAACAAATGCATCATCACTTGAATGAGAAATAATACCTAAGATTTTCACACATCTTTTAAACTCAATTTTGTACCCACGATCATCATCTTCGTCATTATAATAATAATAATTTATTGTCCCGTCTTATTCTTCAATCTAATAAAACACCATTTTTTTTTTCAAAAGTTAAACAATAAATCTTCCATAATAATAATTATTATTATTATTGTTGTATTATAGACTGTGTTTACTCAATAATTCGCTTAAAATTATTTCCACGTTTATTTGCATATTAATACTTTTCTTTTTTCTATTTAAATATATATTGGATACGAGGAAATAATAATGTCGGATTTTTCGTCACAATTGAATAGGAAAATTGGACATTTTCTTTCCACCAAGGATATTAGATTGTCAAATATGAAGTGGAGCAAAATTCAATTCAATTACGTGCATTTTTTGCTTCACTTCATACTAGACAACCTAATGTATTATTATTTTAACGATAAACGAGTGAAAAAAAATAATACAATTTATTTTCTTGACATTTCCTAGTTCTATATGCATTCTAATTTTCTCACATACTTTGAGCAAGTCACGGATCACGGATCATGTGGGATAACGAAAGTATAGCAACTCGTCTTTCACGGTTATACACCTCATTCGAAGTATTTATTTCCAGGTGAAAAACGGAAATATTTTAACACTCTTCCCTAATCTCTCTCTATTTATCTTTTCTGATCTTCCTAATCTTTTCAACAGAGTTTATTAGTAATAATTAAATCATTATTTTTTAACTTTAATATGTATCCAACTATTAGTAGGATTGAACCTAAAACAGAAACAAAGTTTCTTTCGGTCTAACTAAACTTGTTTTATTTTTTTTTTTTTAAAGATTCTAAACTTTCACGATCGAAAGTAAGTTATTTTCTTAATTTTAAATATATTAGGTTTCCTTCTTTTTTTTATTGTATATCACAAATTAGTATTTTTAGTACCCAAAATAATTTTTGTTTAAGGGGAACACCTAGTGTAAGTTCCTAAGAGAAAAGATGATTTTTTGGATTTTTTTTTAAAAGAAACTACTGCATGATATATTTTAAAATTTAGAGGATATATTTTTCATAAATAATGAATATTGGGTGAAATTTTCAAATGAATGAATTTAATTTTCAACGAGTTATTGGCTATTGTCCCAAGTCACTGCAAAACAAAAAGCTTCTCCACTGCTGTAGTGATAGTCACTTTCACAGTGTTTGAAATCAAAAAACCTTAAAAGTTTATTAAACTAGAAGGTATTACCCGTATGTTAATTGTTTTTTCGAAAGAAAATTATTGAAATTTAACTAAATGGAAGAGTTTTTAAAACAAGTTTCAAATTTCACGCGGTAATTCGATGATTTTCCGTCTGTCAAAATTACATTTTTTATTCGATCGAAATACTGGATGGGTCATTGTACAGAGAAACGTTTACAGAATAAGTAGAAACAAAAGTCAAAGCGATTTGATAATTTTTCTTCGAGTTACAACTGCAACAAGTTTGAAAAATGTACTTTCGAGAAAAACTCGACTGATTTGATTTTCGATGAGTTGGGTTGCTCTTCAAATGACTGTAACTCAAAAACTATTTGAGATATGCATTTGAAATTTTGATATGGTATTCTCAAAGGTTTAAACTATCGAAATATGCAAAAGAAAAAAATCAATTTATTTACAATTTAACACTAGGTGTGCCCTTTTAAACAACATTGTTGAATTTTTAATCTATTTTCTATCCTCCTTCGTTTAAGATTTCTATTTTGTTTTCTATTATTCATAATCGAATAATAAAATAATCTAAAATGTTAATTAAATATTGCGTAATAAACACGTTGATAAGTAAAATAAAAAAAATAAAATATTAATAAATGAAAAAAAAAAAGAAGAACAGTGAAAGTGTATCGATCATATAATACGTATAACATAATTCATTTGAAAAAGTTCTTAACACGTATCTAATTTATCAAAGAAATCACTTATTTTTGCTTTTCTCTATTATAACAACGCATTACGTGAATACGTTAAACATTATATCATTTCGATCTAACAATTTATTTAAAAAAAAAAAAGATAAAAGATAGATCGTTTGGAAAAAGATAAGTACATTAGAAATACTTCAGTTTCAGTACAATATAACGAGTTAGCAATAAAGATCGAAGGTATAACACTAACCACACACACACACACACACATATATATAGATAGACACATACATACGTACAAAAGGTTCATTGTACGAGAGTTGGATTCGTTTCGCACGTAATAGAATCGATATCGGAAGGAATATCGATTCGATAAAGATCGTTTAGAACGTTATTTATTACTTTCACTTATCCTTAAAAAGAATAAACGTCGTTTATTATTTTTATTTTTAGTCAACATTTTTATCTTCATTTTGACCTAATAACCTTCTTATTCAAAAAAGTTTACTCGACTGGGGAATATTAATCAATTTCCTTCGATTTTACGCAATTACAATTAAAATTAATACAATTTAATAGAATTATTATTAAGTTTTATGATTTTTATTAATGTTAAGTATTTTAACTATGTGTTGTTTTGATTTTTAAGAAAGGCAAATTGAAGTTATTAAAAAGGGAAATTTAAAAAACATTATTTCATTGAATCAATTTCGTATAAACCAATTTCGATCAACTTGAAAAGGATTAATTATCAAAAAATAAACTAATTGTTTTAAATAACTCTCATTCCAAAAGTTTACTTGGAATATTAATCAATCTTTTTCGATTTAACACAATTACAATTAAATTTTATAATTTTTATTATTATTAAGTATTTTAACAAAGTGTGTTTTCGATTTAACACAATTACAATTAAATTTTATAATTTTTATTATTATTAAGTATTTTAACAAAGTGTTTTTTTTGATTTTTAATAAATTGAAATTGAAATTATTAAAAAAAAAAATTTAAAAAACATTATTTCATTGAATTACATCAATTTCGTATAAATCAATTTCGTATAAAGCAATTTCGATCAAGTTTAAAACAATAAGAAAAAAATCGATCAACTTGAAAAGGATTAATTATCGAAAAATAGACTAATTGTAGTAAATGTCTCGATTGGATAGTAAGAAAGGTAGAGTAACTCTTCTAGTAGTTTCCTAAGTCCAGTTTAATCCGAGTTAGTAAAAGCAATCAGACGGAGAAACTGTACAAGTTTAACTGCGAAAGCGAGGCTAATGCACATAATCGAAAACGAATCTCAACGCTTTCTTCGTGTCTAGACGTTAGGCACGAGCGAATGTGTGTTTATTCTTAACGATTTGCTATTTTCCCGTTCCTCCTGATCGATGATCTACGATTAACCGTTTCGCCACTTTACCATAATCCTTAACAATTTCATATTTCTTTTTTTTCTCTTTCGTCTCGTTAAATTCAACGAGGTTCCATCGATTGGAAATAATTGATCGAGACGATAACCGATCGTCAATTAAAATACCGTCATTCTTCATATTATTTTTCAACACTGTAACGAATGATTTATCAATTTTATATAAAGAACATATTATTATATTTTATTTATAATCATTTTTCTATATTATTTGTAGATTTGTTTTTAGAAATTATTTTTATATTCAAATTGTTATTTCACTCTTTTGGTTTATATTTATTTTTATTTAATTATTTCATTGAACATATTAATATAAATTTAATATAAATATCAATTATAAGTTATCAAACTATGAGGATAAAAAATATATAACATCATATCGTTAAGATGTACATATCTAATCAAATTAATTCATTCTAAATGCTTAATTGACATTATCACGAAAGGAAACAAAGTAAGAGTGTAAAATGTATTTCTCTTTCAAATTATAAACCCCACACTTCTGGTTAATATTTATTTTTATTTAATTATTTCATTAAACATATTAATATAAATGTATTGTAATACAAATATCAATTAACTTACCAAACTATGAGGATAAAGAATATACAACATAGCATTCAAACTGATTCATTCTAAATGCTTAATTGATATTATCACGAAAGGAAACAAAGTAAGAGTGTAAAACGTATTTCTCTTCCAAATTATAAACCCTACATTTATGGTTTATATTGATTTTTATTTAATCACTTCAACGAACATATTAATATAACTATAATAACTACATATCTAATCAAATTAATTCATTCTAAATGCCTAATTGACATTTTCACGAAAGAAAACAAAGTAAGAGTGTAAAACGTATTTCTGTATCAAATTATAAGCCCCACATTTCTGGTTTATATTTATTTTTATTTAATTATTTCATTGAACATATTAATATAACTATAATAACTACATATCTAATCAAATTAATTCATTCTAAATTCCTAAGTGACATTTACACGAAAGAAAACAAAGTAAGAGTGTAAAATGTATCTCTCTTTCAAATTATAAACCCCACACTTCTGGTTAATATTTATTTTTATTTAATTATTTCAATGAACATATTAATATAAATGTATTATAATACAAATATCAATTACCTTACCAAACTACGTGGATAAAAAATATATAACACCGTATCGTTGAGATGTATCTAATCAAACTGATTCATTCTAAATTCCTAATTAACATTTCCACGAAAGAAAACAGAGAGTGTAAAACATATTTCTGTTCAAATTATTAAATTGTCAAGTACAAAATGAATTAAATTTCAATTCAATTATGTCCATTTCTTGCTTCATTTTCATACTTAACAATCTAATATCACCCAACACTTCTGGTTTATATTTATTTTTATTCATTAAAACAAACATATTAATATAACTATAATACAAATATCAATTAAATTATTAGAATAAATAATATACAACATCGTATCTTTAAGATATATCTAATCAAACTGATTCATTCTAAATTCCTAATTGACATTTTCACGAAAGAAAACAAAGTGAGAGTGTAAAACGTACAACGCAATGTCAATCCTAAGAAAGCAGTACGGTTTACTATACCTCCCATACGCAATACGTTTATAAGATTTCATGATACATACGTGTACGTATGTGTATTTGTACATGTGTGTGTGTGTGTGTGTGTGTGTTTATATTATGTACGTTTTGATCGTACAAGGGCATGGTAGTATTCGTTTGGAATACAAATAACAAACACTTTCAATCACCTATACGAAATGACTCACATTCTTTATCGATTATTTTCAATATTAAAATCTAACTAAAAGTAACTATGTCTAACACACATATTGTAAAATATTATTATTAAATTAAAAACGTAGAAGATAGAAAAAAAAATAAAATATTTCTCGTACCTGTTGTAGACTCACTTTTCATATACCTCGTAAGCAAACACTTTTGCTTTTTCCATAAACCTCGAAGGCAGCTCGCGTTTCTTCTTACTTTCGAATCTTTTGTCTTTGAACGACACTAAAAGTGAAAGATAGTGTAGGAAATAAAGAGATCACTATATGCGATATTAAACTTGAAAGTTAAACTTATCCTAGAAATTGTCTACCTTTCCTTTTTTATTTTTATTTTCCTTCTTTCTACTTGTATTTTATTTTAATTCTTTTTATTGTAGAGAAAAAAAAAACATTTCAATAGAATACGAAAACGTTCATGCACCGTCTAACATAAATTTCATTCTTAAAGTAAAACCACTCTCTCGGAGATTTTCTCTGAGAAAAAGGTTTAAAAGGAATTTCTTGTTACACGTTTTTAGATTCCTTCGAGACACGGTAATAGTCTCGTTCACTTTATGCACGTTGCTGAGGATAACAACTGGCCTTGAATTTCAACCCTTGACTCTTTAGTACATTGGAAATACGTTTCTTTATTTTTTTCAGGGTCATTGATCCACCAGGAACTCTGGAACTCATCTTACTTTTACGATTTTATCATACGAAACATCTTCGATAATATTGTTTTATCATTTCAATACGATCCGACGATAAATCTCATTTATCTGATCGAGTATTGATAAAAGATGATTTATTTTCCTATTCCATCTGAACGAACGTGATTTTTTTTTCCACATTTTTTTTTTGCGAACGTCTTGCAAGGTCGTAGATTAATTCACGATTATTATCAGTTTTACGCACGCCCATTGTATGAAGAAAATGTACAACGCAATCCAAAACGCGTATTTCCTAACACCACTTGGTTTCGTTCAAAGGTAATCATTAAAGAAAAAGAAGAAGAAAGGGGAGTCATCATTTGAAATCTTATTCAACTCACGTATAACCCCACGTACATTCCAGATTTCACTTTCGAGCCTGTTAAGGCCCACTCTGTCCAGAACCATGTGGTTCAAATTTACGCTTTCGTATAATTTAACGATCGATTACAACGTTACGACGTGTCTTTAAACGTTTTCAATAATTATTTTCAAATAGAAATAATAAAATTATTTTACAATGGTTAACATAAGACTGTAAAACATATTCTAAGTACATGAATAATTAATTATTAGGAATTTTAATAAACATAAATAATTAATTGGTACTTTGTTAGACTCTAAACGTTTCCAATAAATATTTAAAATTATAAAAATAAAATCATTTAATTACAGTCAACATGAAACTGGAAAATATATTCCAACAACATGAATAATTATTTATTATAAATTCTAATAAAAATAAATAATTGTTAGTACTTTGTTAGACTTTAAACGTTCTGAATAATTATTTTAAACTAGAAATAATAAAATTATTTTACAATGGTTAACATAAGACTTTAAAATATATTCTAACAACCTGAATAATTATTTATTACGAATTTTAATAAACATAAATAAATAATCGGTACTTTGTTAGACTCTAAACGTTCCCAATAATTATTTTAAATTATAAAAATAAAATAGTTTAATTACAGTCAACATAACACTGTAAAACATATTCCAACAACCTGAATAATTAATTATTTTGAATTTTAATAAACATAAATAATTGTTGGTACTTTGTTAGACTCTAAACGTTCCAAATAATTATTTTAAACTAGAAATAATAAAATTATTTTACAATGGTTAACATAAGACTGTAAAATATATTCTAACAACCTGAATAATTATTTATTACGAATTTTAATAAACATAAATAAATAATCGGTACTTTGTTAGACTCTAAACATTCCCAATAATTATTTTAAATTATAAAAATAAAATCATTTAATTACAGTCAACATAACACTGTAAAACATATTCCAACAACCTGAATAATTAATTATTTTGAATTTTAATAAACATAAATAATTGTTGTTACTTTGTTAGACTCTAAACGTTCCAAATAATCATCCTAAACTAGAAATAATAAAATCATTTTACAATAATCAACATACAACTGTAAAATGTATTCTAACAACCTGAATAATTAAATTTAACAAATTCTAATAAACATAAATAATTATTGATACTTTGTTAGACTCTAAACATTCCCAATAAATATTTAAAATCACAAAATAAAATCATTTTACCACAGTAAACCTAAACAGAATAGAAACTAAAAAATGTGTAAAATTATTCCAACGATCTTAATTAACTTGACGAATCGATTATAAAATAATAATTAATAATATCTTGTTAATCTACTTCTACTATATTAATGCAGCTTCCGCTTAAACGAAGATATAAGTGGTAAGATAAAATCGAAAGGTTTCCAACACCACACCAACATTATTAAACATTCACTCTCATGTCAGTATCCGTATATCTCTACGTTCGCATTCCTAATGATTTCAAAGTAAAGAAAAAAAGAAATGAGAAGAAATAAGATCTGGGTAGGTTCTATAATGTTACACGAGATCTACAGCATCCTTTATAAGGATATCGTTAAAATACTCTCTCAAACATCTCGAATGCCGTTCACTTCGATGTATCGAAAAGAACGTCAAGATTTCCGGGTTCTTGTTACGCGTTACTTCCTTTTATTATCAACTGACACAGCAATTTGATGAACAGCTTTTTCTTTTTTCTTTAGAAAAATTCATTTGATGAAATAACAAGGACGATAGATTACTTATGGTCATCCCATAAGTTCCTTCTTTATTTTCTCCTCAGAAACATTGAATCTTATGAAAAATATTTGTAGAATAATTTTGTGGTATTTTATTGAAGAAATAGAAAGAAAACTTATCTCGTAAGATCTAATACGTTTATTGAGATTTATTGATCATGTTTATATTATATTCGAAGTATACCCATGATTCTTCCTTTCTCTGGAAAGTGAAGAAAGAGAGAGGAATAGTTAAACCGTTTGTAAGAGGAGGGCTAAACAAGGCGTGGTACCGAATGTGTCTGTAAAACCTCTCACTGTATGTGACTGGCGTGCACCATTTGCTTGATTATAGGAACACGGACTACCTAACCGTCACGATTTTCCACAACGAGTCATTACACTTCGATTGGTCCAATACTGGTTAATACATTTCTCTCCTCTTACATTATTTTTTTCTGTTTTCTTTAATTCAAGGAATCAATGTTTCATTATCGAACATAGTAGTGCATATAATATTTTGGTTATTTAATTAAAGTCAAATAAATATCTGATAAAACTAAACTAAAATTGGAAGTTTTCTATGACTCGACTTAATATTAGGACTTTGAATAAGTTCTCGGCGTTTCTTCAAAAATTAAATCACCTCAAGACGACCAATCAGAACTTTGTATTGAACCTTACACCTTTACATTGAACCTTTCCTTTTCTTATATTTTTTAAGCTTATATTTTAGATGAAGTTTTTATTTTGTGAAAAAATACGGCGAGAACTTATTCAAGGTTCTAGTATTATATTTGGTTTAAATGTTAACAGATGGACAAAAAATCATCGTTGTTTTACCGAATACTTATAATCAGTGTTTCATTACTGAGCATAGTAGTGCATATAATATTTTGGTTATTTAATTAAAGTCAAATAAATGTCTGATAAAACTAAACTAAAATTGGAAGTTATCTATGACTCGACTTAATATTAGGACTTTGAATAAGTTCTCGACGTTTGTTAAAAAATTGCATTAGCAGTACTCCATGCATGAAATTCTCGAATGGTAATTGCATTGGCAAGGAAATACTGCATGTAACCTTCAATTTCAGTCTATGGTATTTCACTGTAGTGTCAACCACGTGTTTGTTTATTGCTTCTAAAAAATGTCTATTTTTCAAAGTGTTTCTTGCGGAGGAATTTTATTGCACTTCTTTATTCATAAGAAATAATGCTTTTTTAATGCAAAAATATTTCTAATCAATTTTCTATCTGTTGCAGAAAAATAATAAAATTTAAACTTAACAAAAGGTTTTAACATTTTCGTATTAATATTAAATCGTCAAGTACGAAATGGAGCAAAATATGTACATAATTAAATTGAAATTTGCTCCATTTCATATTTGACAACCCTGATATTTAATCTTACGTCGAATAAAATTATTGAAATATATTTCTGTCAAAGTTTATTTTTAAATTCAAATAATTATTTTAATAATACAAAATCTTTTAAATATCGATCATTTGAAAAAATAATTCTAATCAATTTACCGTAAGTTGCAGAAAAATAATAAAATTTAAACTTAACAAAAAGTTTTAAACATTTTCGTATTAATATTAAATCGTCAAGTACGAATGGAGCAAAAGATGTACATAATTAAATTAAAATTTGCTCCATTTCATATTGGACAACCCTGATATTTAATCTTACGTCGAATAAAATTGTTGAAATATATTTGCGTCAGAGTTTATTTTTAGATTCTTAAATAAAAAAGAAAGAAAGAAAGGAAAACTAGAACGATCACAGGAATAATTTAGAATACTTAAAAAAAAAAGCAAAAACTAGTTTACAACTGGACAAAAGGAGATATTTGTAAATCCCTTTTGGAATAATTTCGTAGTTAAATCCGTGACTGACCACAAAATCCGATTAGGATCTGACGTTTGTAGTTGTGTAGTAGTGTTAGTAAATGGTCAGAAAGTATACAAGAAGGTAAAAAGGCATCATATTATTACGACTAGAGAAATAAATTGGCTCACGCCCAGGAGACTACGATGCATACCTTATTGTACCGTTCGAAAGTCCTAACATTCAAGGACGTTCCCGTTCCGTTCTGAGCGTGCTTCGAATGTTCGCTAATCGTGCGTTAATGAAATGTTTCCGAAAGGAATCAACTATTTTTTTCAATAATAATTATTATTATTATTCACTCTTACAATACGATTAAATGCCATAACCTTTTAGTCATAGTGCGTAAAAAAACATTCAATTCATTTCATCAAGATAAATTTGTTCTGTTCTTAACTTGCTAATTTTAAATATCGCAATACAAGTTTGGATACCCTGACATTCGTGAAACACCATATCGTTTATTAGAACAATACAATAATTCTTAGAAAGATCAAGAATCTAGATCGTTTCTATCATAAACCAACTTCGATAATGTCCTTTCACACGGTGTGTGCGTCGAACGAGCACGAAACGAGAAAGAAAGAAAGAAAACTATTTCTTTAGTTCACGTTAATGACATTCGTTACGAACACCCCTTTAATAGTTCTCAATGTAAAATAATTCATCCGGAATGATTTAGAATAGTGATCGTTATCCTAGATAGGTTTTGATTCCGTAACAACAAAGGTCTTATTACATAATCCTTATTAAAATTCAACAACTATCGGAAGGTCGTATCTTTTAAGATGATTAATCTTAAATTGATCCTGTATCTGAAAGGATTAGGATACTAATAATCTGATATTATTCTTCAATTATATTTTTTGATATTTTTTTTGTTCTTTGATCGATATTTTACAAATGCAATACGCCGGTAAAAGTGACAGTCAAAGTAAACCGCGTTTCCTGTAACTCGTCGTCGTGAGGTGTGGTACTTACTCACACACATACATGTATACATGCATACATACATATATCTTTCCATCTTTCTTTATTCTCTCGTGTGCGAGCATTTGCTATGGTTCAAGGAGATCAAGAGAGACCCAAGCAGCGTGTTCAACGAGTGAACCACGCCAAGTTACGCCGCTCTGAATCTGAATCTCACGGTGGTAAAGGAGGCATACCACTTCGCCTTCAGTATTCGGGTCAACCCAAGTTACACTATGGCTGTAGATATATCGTACTTACTATATTACGTAACCGCCCACACAACCAATGGGCGGTTCCCACCGCAACTCAATTTACCGGAAATACGAGCAACATTTTTGTTATTATTTTGTCTATATTTTCAGGACGTGTCATTATGGTCAAACTGGTACTTCAAATAATATGGGTTTTAGTTTTCAAGGATTCGTATCATCCTAGTTTACCTTCCAATCGATTACATCCATTTTAAAAATCATTTCAATTACCACAAGACTTTATTCTTTCCTTTTTATGCTTGTTTTATTTACCATTTATCAGATTTCTATCATCTTTAATTCATCTTAATTAATCTTTCAATTAATTCTAATAAAAAAAATAATAATAATTGGAATATTGAGTAAAACGTTTCCTACCCGTTCATTGATGTCTTTGGACTCGACAGAAATAAAAGAAGAAAATAATAAGTGGACTAATCTGAACCTTTCCTTCCCGTTCATCGATGTCTCTCTTAGAATTCAATATCAGAATCGTTTCTAATTCAAATTACATCTGCTTACGTAACGTATATAATTAAGAAACCTTAATTAACAAATGAAACAACATACAATTAATTACACAATACAGATAAATTATTATTTATAATAATAAAAATCTATTTTTATAGCTCAACGAATAGACAAACCTTTTCGGAAAGAGAGGTATGATCAAATCCGTCATTTTAAATTACCTTTTATACACGTATTACATGTTTGTGGTCTCGTAACGAGGTTTCCGATCCCGTTTCGAGAGACTCTTGGTAAGGAATTTTCCAAGGTACTTTGATTCTCGCAAACACGCATAAACACACACACATACACACACACAAACACACATACTTGAGTTCAGCGATCCGCGAAACTTGTTCGCTCTCTCCCTGGTTGTCTTCTGCTTCCTACATTGACTAGAAACGTAGTTCGATACATTTGTGGATCCGGTTTCACTCATGTGTGTTTAGAAAATATATAAGATAATAATACCTGAACACGGATATCTTTCTTACCTTCTTTAAACAACAATTAGATATTACATCAGATGATTAGATACGATGATAATAATTATTGTTGTTTGTTATTTGTTATTGGAACGTGCATACGTAACTTAAACAACGGATTATTTCCAATCAGTCATTTCAATCTAATTAATATCTGATTTCTTATCTCTCACGACAGGTTCTCGCAACGTGTCTGCTGGCTCTAACGGAATCAGCACGACCTTCGATACGGCCTAGAGTTAGAGAACCACAAGTTTATTACGAAGATGACAATCAAGCAGCCGAGGATGACTTCGAGTCGGTATATCAGCCTAGAACCCGTGCTTTACCATCGGCACGTTCGAAGGAATCATTGCAATCGTCTAAAGCACCACCAGTCCAAACTATTAGAAATTACAATAAGGTCAACGACGATGGATCTTTCACGTTCGGTTACGAAGCAGCTGACGGTTCGTTCAAGGAAGAAACCAGAGGAACGGATTGTGTAGTTAGAGGGAAATACGGTTACATCGATCCCGATGGTAACAAAAGAGAGTTTACTTACGTTTCCGGTAATCCTTGCGACCCTAACGCACCTAAGGAAGAAGATGACGATCTTCCTGAAAAACAGGAAGACGATGATCTCTCTGGTCCAGCTAATTATCCATCAGTAAGACCTGTAGCGATCAGACCTATAAGGCCAAATTATCAATCAACTACTACACGTGCTCCAACTACAATCTTCCAAACTCAATATCAACTAGACGACGAGGCTAGTCAAGAATTAGAAGAAGAAGTTCAGAAACCGGTCCAACTACGACCTACATCTTTCAGAAAGCCTCAACAATCTTACGTTCAAGTTTCACCGACTACCTCTCTTTACGATCCTACGCCAACCAGTTCACCGCAATATTACAGATTGGCATCTACTTCGAATGTACAATATCAAACGACTGCTGCACCTACTGAAAGAACCCCGTCAACTGTATCACCGTTAGCGTACCAATCACTCGAGACGAGTACTCGCAAGGCTATTAACCGTCACCAAATTCGTCCGCAATCTGTTGCCATTACGCCCAGGCCCCATATCGCCCAAGTAGCTGCACAATATGTTTCCCCGAGTAGTACTCAAAGATCAATTCCATACAGCACTCAATCACGGCCCAACAACCCGAGCACCTCGAATCATCTTCGCACCAGCACTGGTCCCTCCAGCTCAGCCCACCTTGATTTTGCCGCGGAATTAGAACGTTACGTTAACACCGTTGGTGTACCCTCCTCAAAAACCGCCCAACAAGCTGCACTTGCACCCTCGAGAACGAAGCTAGGTCAAACCACGGTCACCACGGTCCCCGCAGAGCCCATCTATCAGTCGGAACTGATTTACGATCCCGCAACTGGTCAGTACAATACCCAACTTTATCAGACCTTACCCCAAACCGTTGGGGATTTTAGCCTCAGTCACAAACTCCAACCATTCGTAGCCCAGCCCCACCAGTCCCTACTTGGCCTCCAGCAGCTGCAACAGATCCAGCAACAACAGCAACAACCACAGCAGCAGCAGCAACTTCAACGTCAGTCGGCCATTTACAAACATCTCCCTCAGGCTGTACAATCTGCTTCAATCTCGGCTGTTTCCGTTGCTCAACCCCAGGAACTTCTTTATAGGAAACAACAAACCCAGTTGCTCATGCAGTCCCAGAATCTTTATGCCCAGCAGCAACAACGTCGCCAGCAACAACAGCAATCTCAACAACAACAGCAACAACAACAACAACAACAACCACATAGACTTCAATTGTTGGAATCACAGAGAGACCCTCAAGCGTTTTATTACGTTGCACCGGCAAGATCATCCGGTTTGGCTAACAGTGCGCCACTTACTGCAAGCCAAATCGATCAGTACCTTCGTTCAGCAAGTTCTGCCAATAATTATTGATCGGAACGAGATTATCGCTTTAAGCGTTTTTCTTTATTTTTATTTTTATTTTTTTTTTTATAAATATATCCACAATTTATCTTCAGGGTCTTTAAGAATGCTATCCAATGCAACACGATGATAATTAATCTTTGGTTGCAAATATTCTAGAAAGTTGAAGTCGTCTCGTTACACGTCTCTCTACGAGAATCGATGATACAAAAAAGGAGACAGTTATAGTACAGCGATTAGTATATATATATACTATATTTATATATTTTTTTTAAACACTTTAAACGTGCGTTGCACCGATCCTTTAGAAAATTTGTTACAAAAAGGGGGAAAAAAAACAAAACCATCATTTAATTTAATTTAATTAAATGCCGTGTCTTTTGTTGCGAGTTTGTTAACAAAAAAATATAGAAAAATTAGGATTCACGTTTATTACGCTTTTTGATTAGATCGATAGAAAATAAATGCATGAGAAACGCGATAAGAGAAAGCCATAACATGTTAATACATTCCAACGTGCATAGGTGCAATTTTCTCAGCAGTAACTTCAGTCTACAATTTATCGAAAAATATTCTTCGTTATCTTGGACCTTTTGACCTAAACGGAAAACAAATCGATCGATTATATCCTCGCGAATAATCATGTCGGTTCTTTGCTATACGAATTGGTATACGAAAGGCAACACCATTTATCTTTCTCTCTCTCTCTCTCTCTCTCTCTTTCTCTCTCTTTCTCTTTCTCTGTCTTTCAAAAACCAACCACGAAACTATTCGAGAAAATTATTATTGGTTATCTCAATGGTGCATAATATTTGTATATGTGTTTGTGTTGGTACTCAACAGTTAACTCATACCATTCATACACGTACACAAAATTTACATGTTAATATATACGTGCAAAATTCAGATAAACGTACGTACTGTTTGCACAATTTGTACAGTTAACACGTGACAGGGAACGTGTATCATTGGTGGTATACGTCAAACTTGATATTCAGGCCAGGTGTACCACCAGTGGTACATGTCAAACTTGATATTCAGGTCATGTGTACCACCGGTGGTACACAGAGACATATTTATTTACTGAAAACATATGTTTAAATGACAAATTTCATTGTGTCAAATATATTTCTACCAAAGGATTGAGGCATTATACAAAATTTTCTAACGAAATGAAATTGAAATTGAAATGAAACATTGTGTGATAAGAATTAGTCCTTATACAAAATATTAATTAAAATGATAATATAAAAAGATTATTTACGGATTCATTATGTAATGAAATATTGTGTGATTAGTCTAAAATTATTATTGTGCTTTTAGTTAAAATATAAAATGACCTAAATAAGTCGAGTAAAAATGTCTTGGCACGAAACATGTTAATTCGTACATTTCAACGTACACATACAGGTTTATACAATTCTACATGGATATAAGAATCCAAAAACACACACACACACACACACACGTACACGAATATATATATAGTCAAAAATTATTATTGTACCTTTAGTCAAAATATGAAATGACCTGAACAAGTCAAGTAAAAATGTCTTGGCACGAAACGTGTTAATTCGTACATATCAACGAACACATACAATTTTATACAATTCTACATGGATATAAGAATCCAAAAAAACACACACACACATACACATACACCCATATATATATAGACAAAAATTATTATTGTGCTTTTAGTTAAAATATGAAATGACCTAAATAAGTCAACTAAAAATGTCTTGGCACGAAACGTGTTAATTCGTACATTTCAACGTACAGATACAGGTTTATACAATTCTACATGGANTTTGATTTTTATAAAAAAAAGAGATGCAGAATAATATTTTTCATTGTATTTTTTTAAGAGGATCGGTCAACGACGATGGGCTCGTGGCAACATTTAAATATTATTATTATTATTATTATTAATATTATTAATACTATTATTATTATTAGGTAGTCAAGTATGAAATGGGACAAATTTCAATTCAATCGTGTGGATTTTTCTTTTGCTCCATTTCATTCTTGACAGCCTAATTATTATAAATATCATTACTATTACGATAATTATTATTATTATTATTATTATTAAGAATTTAGTATTATTATTAATAATATTACAATAACATTAACGCTGTAAATAATAATACGCTTCGATTATTTCTTTTTTATTTTAATTTTTAATTTTTTTAAGAATTAATTAACGTAATAGCGATTTGTACGCACACTGAAATAATATTATTTTCTTTTTTTTTTATTATCTAAATAATATAATATTATCATTTGTATAAAAGAGAAATTGAATTTGAAAAAGAAAAGAAATGAAAAAAAAGGGTTAGAAAGGAACTCGTGTTTTCTAAACTCCTAATTGTTTTCCATTGTCCTATACGAAACACTGTAAAACTCGTGTCCAGAACGAATGAATAAAAAAAAATATATGAAACATACATAGAGGTACACAGATATACACAATTTCCGTGTTTCCTATACCGGAAAAAGAAAAAAAAAAATAGTGACTCGAGTGAAGAGACTCTTCCTCTCTAATCAAAACTTTATAACGTTGATGAATTTCTGTACTCGACAACACTTTCCTCAATTACGAAAATTATTCTACAGAATTTACAAACGAGCAGCTAGTTGGTATTTAACTCGCGAACATAATCTTGCATATCGTGCACATGTATAGTCTAATTTAACGTTAATGACTTTATTACGAGAGTGTAGGATTATTATTACTCGAAATATATCAAAGAGTGAATTTCTTCTAAATTTTAACATGAAGATCGGTTTAATTTTTTAACAATAAACTGGTATAAGTCTATTAATTTTTTTGTCCTTGATAACTTATTGGATATATAGTTTATTTAAAATAAAGAAAATTTATAAATGACTTGTATATGAGCTCATAATTATGAAAGTGGTTTAAGTCAAACTTAAAAACAAAAAAATGAATTTACCAGTTATTTCACATCACGTTGTTTTAAATTAAATTAATTCAATGTAATCTTGATGGATGAATTTATTCTAAATTTTAACATAAAGAGGAAGATTGATTTAATTTTTTAACAATAAACTGGTATAAGTCTATTAATTTTTTTATCTTTGATAACTTATTGGATATATGGTTTATTTAAAATAAAGAAAATTTATAAATGACTTGTATACGAACCTATAATTATGAAAGTGGTCTAAGTCAATGATAAAAACAAAAATATGAATTTACCACGTATTTCACATCACGTTGTTTTAAATTAAATTATTTCATTATTCAATTATTAAAATCCTACGTCATTGTACGAAGAATACCTTCTAGTTTAATGTCATTTTTATTTTTTTTTTTTATATCAGCCACTCAATCGACCGAAATCACAGCAACACTGGTAGAACTTTTGATTTTTCAGTGTCCTCCAAAAGAAGCAAATAAGTCGCTCACATTTAAATATTTTTCAACAAAAAAAAATTCTATAACATCTCAATTATAGGCAAATATATCCTCAAACTTTTAAAACGTTAGATGTGATATTCATTTTAAAAAAAATTCCCCCAAAATTATCTACATTTTGAATATTCACACTGGTACAACTCCAAACAGATTGGAACATAAAAGAAAAATCTATTTCTTTTTTAAATTAATAATAATAATTATAAAAATAAAAATAACCAAGTGGAAAGTAAATGAGAGGAAAAAAAAAGAAATCAAGTAAGTATAAAAAAAAAATAACGTTACGTAATTTTAAAACAAAGTAGATCCTTCGATAAATCCGGAAGATAAATCTTGATGGAATATAAAAATAGAAATAATAAAAAGAAAATAAGGAAAGAAAAAAAAAAGTAAGGAAGCGTCACACCCAAGATACGCTTTGTTAACGCATTAAACACTTTTCCTGTGACTATTCTGAACAATTATCTCAAATAATTGAAGAAAGAAAAAGAAAAAAAAAACAAGTAAAGTATAATAATTTCATTTCTAACGATTTTTAACAACTACAAGGTGAAAGTTTTAATTTGTAACAGGAACGATTATTATTATCGATCACTTATAGTTCAATTTTTCAAATACACATTTTAGTTTTCTTTTCAATTAATAATTATTATGATTGTTCTAAATGCAATGATACGAAACGAACGTGCAACCTTGAACTTGTTGAATTATAGTAGAAATAAAATTGACGGAGGTCACGGTTTATTAATAACGTCATGGTCCAATTCAAATTATTATAATAATCGGTGAAAGTGACGAATCGGTTACTTTCTATACGTACTTTTTGTACTTTTATTGTCTTTTTATTTTTTTTACAATTATCGATAAACGTAGGAAACGATTATGATGTTCGACTAAACGATCGAAGAACGTGACAACATTTCTACTTTTAAATTGATCGTTAGGTTATATGAAATCAATAAAATATCCTTCCTTATTGTTCTACAAACTAGAACAATGTTACAGCAAGATAAAAAATTAAAAAAAAATATAATATGTCAAATAAAAACGTACTTGGGTAATGATTTAACTTGAAGTAACGAAATTTTGTATTCACTTTGAGAATCTGAAGAGTATTTTTAAATAATGACATATTTAAATAAAGATTATTAAACGAGACAAACTATAACGCTAAATCATGCAGGATGAAGAATATCTCGAGCTACTTGTTACCAACATATACGCAATATCCTTCGTCCTACTCAAATGTCAAAGGGATGTAGTAAATCCAATAGAATTGCTCAGACAAATGAGTCTTTCGTTAATATTTCTAACGACATTAGAAAGGATTGAGAATGTGAGAGAAAGAGAGAAAGAGAGAGAAAGAGATAACAAACAAAAAATAAACCAATAGAATAAGAAAAAGAATTAATTAAGATTACCATAAGTTCCTTTTTCCTGGATATGTTCTAATTTTTGAGATCTTGAATTTCAATCTGTTCACAGCTGTTCAAAAGTAGGTCACTGGTAAGAAAAGTAAGTCAACGGTATACACTTATTTAACTTTTATTTTAAATGGGTAATAATATTCTATACGTACTCGATATATTGAAAGAAAGATAGTCACAGGTGTGTAGGTCCAAGTCAACTGAGCTAAGCATCGACTGATGTTTACATCTCTCGGTGAAATTCTAAGAAATTCGTTAAATATGAAATACACATTGAAAAACATTAACTACCGGCTTAGGCGAGCGTTTAATGTTTTGTTTATGTTCACTTCTCTCTCTCTCTCTCTCTCTCTCACTCACTCCTAGACCGTTGTTACCATTTCGTCGTTAGATTTGTATTTGACCTTCGTGTATGTTCGGTACTTTCCGATAGAATTCGTATTTATTTTTCATAATAATCGTTAGTCTTCTTCGAGCGTCGGAAGGTGAAACAATAATATTAAGAATATGACATTTATTTCGCGTCGCGAATACGTGTGTGCGTGTATTCTTCCTATGCAAGTGAAATGCATATCAGTGCGAGTGTGTGTAGTGTCGATGAGTGATACATGCATATATGGATACTGTGCAGTTTTGGATATGGATATGCAGTATTGGATATTAGGACAAAGTACATCTAATGTAAGTTGACTATAATTTTGAACCTTTTTAACATTTGACCATGCGTGGTAGGTTTGTATTAAAAAATCTAATAGGTTATCGTAACGCTGCTAGAATTTTTTTAACCGGACACTGTATGCACGCGTCCATAATTCACACGAATAGTTTTCGATGCATTCGTACAACTGAAAGAGGTTTCAAATATGATCTCGTGTCTGATTGATTTCACAATGATGCTTAATCAATTACATCTCGGCAAGTAACCGCTCTCTTCTTTTATTTATTTTTTAAACACTTGAGTATATTTTTTTTATATACAAACACGTCTCGATTTGATGCCTAAACACACGCACACATCCATGGATTCATAGTTCTTTGTTTCATATCAGACGCACGTATTCACTCACTCACTCTCTTTCTTTCTAACATGTATTCTATTTTCTGTTCTATTAATAATGATAAAAAGAACAGCTTATAAAGAATCGTCTTTTTAAAATAATTAAACCTTCACGAAAGCCTAATCGGATGTATGGGAAACAATTTTTCAATATTTCATTGTAATCGGATGAATAATTTGCGATACATTTGACACACAACAAACATTGATTTTTATATAACATTTATAGATTATTAAAAATATTTTAAAGAATCATCTTTTTATAATAATTAAATCTACACAGAAACCTAATCAGGCGTGTGATAAACAATTCATCAAAATTTCATTGCAATCGGATTAATAATTTACTGAAATAAGCTGACCATAATTTTCATTATTTTTAATATTTGTCAACGCATTGTAGGTTCAGTATTAAAAAATCTAATAGGTTTTGGTAAACGTTGTAGAATTTTTTTAACAAGACACTGTATGCACGCGTCCATAATTCACGCGAATAATTTTCACTGAATTCACATACACAACTGAAAACTTGTAAATAACATTCGCATTATTAAGCATTCGATGCAACTTGAATTTAAATTATTTTGTTAATTTTAATTCGTACATCCTAAATATAAGATTGGCAAGTATGAAATGGAGCAAATTTCAATTTAATTATATACATTTTTTGCTCCATTTCATACTTGACAACCTAATAGTTAAACAGTAATAATAATAATAATAATAATAATTAATTTGTCATCCTGCGGGTGAATAGAACTTTTACAGAGATGCATCTCTTCTTACGTTGCATCAATGTAAAAACAGATGCATCCTTTCAAGGGGCAACTCAGATTAAGAATAAGAAAAAATATAAAAAAAAGAATATTTCTGAGTCACATCTTCGAGGAAAACCGGTTATAAGGTATTGCGTAATTAATAATGAATAATGTATCTCGATATGAGAATCGGTGCATTTCTATCGTGCATGAACGATCCATTAGTACTATCAAGGACAAAACACGTGCGTGGGATAAACGTTAGTTACACGAGGCTACAAGATTTATAAATAAACATTTGTAACCGCTCTTCTCTCTGAAATGATTTCTTTCTTTTTCTTTTTTTTTTCTTCAAGATTTCACTTTTCATCGAAACAATATCACCAAGAGGAAGTTTTCCACTTGGTTAGTGTCAAGCTTTAAGATCGTTGTCTAATGTCATTTCCTTTTATGTTAAACATTTCTTTAAGAAGACAATAACTTAATGGTAAAGAACGAAATTTCTAGAAACAATCGGTACTTACGAGAAAATACTTCCCGAAAAAAAAAATAAAAATAAATTAAAGAAAGTAAAGAAATAAAAATATCCTTCGTATTATTTTATTTCCCATAGGTGTATGGAGAAATTCTTCTCGCACATTTCTTTCTATTTCGTTCGAAGCTTATTCCATCCACGTACAATTAAATTTAATTTTCTATGCTTACAATTTTTGATCGAATCATTTATATTTTTCTATTCGTAGGATTAAACTAAACTTTTGATTAAAATTTGTATTAAACAAATTCAATGATACATGTTTTACGTACTTTCGTACGAATGAGAACGAACGTTCCTATTGCAACGAATGATTTGACGATGCAAATTAAAATATGCAAGTACCTTCCTTCCTCTTCCCACTTGCATACTTGCATACACTTTTCTATGCGTATCGAGAAATGGCATCGAAAAAAAGGAAAGAAGAAGAAAAAAAAAACAGAAACAGAAAAAAACATATGGTCGTGGACGAAATGCAAAGGAAATTGCATTATGTAATAATTGTCCTGTGGGAGTGCCTAGAATCTGAGCGAATACTACAACACCATGTGAGATTATTTTGCAAAGCTATGGGAACACTATTGTTACAGATTTTACAGTCTACTACTGTTCTCTTACCAACCTGCTAAAACTCCCACGTGGCTTTCACTTGTCCCCGCAAATCCGAACTTTTATCTTCTTCCCCTCTCCTCCTCCTTCTCCTCCTCCTCCTCCTCCCCCCTTACCCCCTTCTCACCTACTCGTCATCTTTTCAAACGTATTTCCGTTTGTTCTAATTTTCATTCTTAATAGTACTTTCTTCGAAACTTATAACTTATTTATTTCCAATTTCATGTATTTCACGTGTCTTGCAAATATTAAAAAGAGAATTATCTTTTTTTTTAGGTGTGTGTGAAATTTTATTTTTGATGACTAAGTTGGTAGAATTTTGTTTATTTTGGAACTAGTTAAAAAAAATTATTGATAAAGGTATATATTGGGTGGAGAGTATGAATTAGTTTCACGTGTGTTGCAGAATTGAATTATCTTGGTTTTGGGTGTGTATGAAATTTTATTTGCAATGACTGATACGAAATTAATAGAATATTGTTCTTATTTTTTTATAACTAGTTGAAAAAAAATTAATAATGAAGGTATATATTGGTGAGTATGAACTAGTTTCACGTGTGTTGCACAATTGAAACAATTTTGTTCTTCTCGAATATTAAAACGTGAATTATTATTATTTTTTGGTGCATGTGTGTGAAATTTTATTCGTAATGACCAATACGAAATTAATAGAATATTGTTCTTTTTTCTTTTGTAATTATTTGAAAAAAAAAATTAATGATGAAGGTATATATAAGGTGGAGAGTATGAACAAACTTCACATGTGTTGCAAAATTAAATTATCTTGTTTTTGGGTGTGTATGAAATTATATTTGCAATGACTGATACGAAATTAATAGAATATTGTTCTTATTTTTTTATAACTAGTTGACAAAAAATTAATAATGAAGGTATATATTGCTGAGTATGAACTAGTTTCACGTGTGTTTCAAGATTAAAACAATTTTTTTCTTCTCGAATATTAAAACGTGAATTATCTTTTTTTTTAGGTGCGTGTGTGTGAAATTTTATTCGTAATGACCAATACGAAATTAATAGAATATTGTCCTTTTTTTTGTAATTATTTGAAAAATAAATTAATGATAAAGGTATATGTAAGCTGGAGAGTATGAACAAACTTCACATGTGTTGCAAAATTGAATTATCTTGTTTTTAGGTGTGTATGAAATTTTATTTGCTATGACCAATACAAAAGTAATAGAATATTGTTCTTATTTTTTTACAAAAGAAAATTATTCTTATTTTTTTTGACAAAAAATTAATAATGAAGGTATATATTTAGTGAACAATATGAACTAGTTTCACATATGTTGCAAAATTGAAACAATTTTGTTCTTCTCGAATACTAAACCGTGAATTATCTTTATTTTTAGGTGCACGTGTATAAAATTGTATTCGTAACGACCAATACGAAATTAATAGAATACTGTTCTCTTTTTTTTTTGTTGACTAGTTGTAAAAAATGAAGTATAAAGGTATATATAAATAACGTGAAGAGTATGAAATTATGAGTATAATTTAGAAGAAGTCGTTAAAAACATGGTATTATGTTTTAGAAAGAAGGGGAACGTTTCGGTATCATCAAGGTTACGAAGAATGATGAGAAGGGAGTTGTTCTAGTAGGTGGTGGCTGAAAGTTGTGTCACTCTATATATAACGGCTAGTCAACACCCCACGCGGTATTGAGAACATTCACCGCATCTGCGGTAACATGGTTTCCAGTTGCAAGGTATTCTTCAACTTTCCTACGCGATAATACTTTCCCCTCCCCTTCTTTCCCCCTTGTTTCCTTTTTTAATTTATACCCTTACTTACTTCCAAAAATATTCAAATCAATAATCCATTAGAATTGAAATGTACTCAAACATTAAATTATTTTTTAGTTGTCTCTAATAATTTTAAGTGTAAACAAAAAAAGTGTTTAACATAACTACCATAAAGTATTTTTCCAGTGAAAAGTGAAAATTTATTAACCCAGTGCAAAACTACGAATTATTAAATCTTGAAATAAAATTCAAATAAATATAAATGACAATTGATATTAATGATAGAAGAATATTTGAGTTAAATATTTGTTTAATTTAGTTTGTTTGTTTAATGTTTTTTTTTTTTAAGATGACGCCATGGCTGGTGGCAATCATTTGTCTGATGACAGCAGGCTGTACGAATGTTACGGATCAGCAAACATCGGAAAGTATGCACAATCATCAAGTGGCTATCTTGAAACAGATCAGAAAGGTTAACGAAGACGGTTCTTATACTTATGGATACGAAGCTGGTGATGGATCATTCAAGGTAATGGTAATAATACTTAACGACTTAGTCCTAGTTATTATTTAGATTATATTAACCTAATTCAAACGGATTAATATTACGCGGAATATCGTTTCTGAATTTAAATCTATTTTTTTCTATCGCAAATTTTGATCGGTGGATTGAATTATAGTTGTGTTTAGACAATCTAAATTTAAACCTTTTCGGTACGAGTGTTCCATTCGTTGTGACATTTCTGCTGTGTACGAGGTGTATCTCCAAAAGTAAATCAAAAGTATGCTTAACACGTTTCGTGCCAAGATATTTTGATTAATGATTGATATATTTTCACACAATATTTCATTACAATTACAATTTCATTTCGTTACAAAACTTTGTATATAATGTCTCATTCTTTTGGTAGAAATATATTTGACAGAATGAAATTTGTCATTAACGTATGTTTTCAGTTTATTTAAATAAATATATTTTTGTGTACCACCGGTGGTACGCGTGATACTAAAATTATAATAATTATATAACGAATTGCATACATAAGTAATCACATGAATGTAAAATATATCCAACGCTCGTACCGAAAGGATTAAAAAGAAAGGAACCAAATTCGTGATCCTGAAAGTTGTATTGTTAGGTCGAGACCCGTGACGTTCTAGGCAACATCAAAGGTACATTCGGTTTCGTGGATGCTGAGGGTGAAATTAAAAGGGTCTCGTATTCTTCCTCTAACGGAACGGGATTTAAAGCAACGACCGTATCGCCATTACAGGAACACATATCGGTGGTCCAGAGTATACCACGTGTCAATCGTACCAACACCAGTGGTACCAGCAGCAGCAGCAGCAGCAGCAGCAGTACAACATCAACAACATCAACAACAACACCAACAACTAAGAGGCCAAATTTAGTTTACTCTTCAACGGAATCATCAAGCAAATCATCCGTTGTCCAATCAATTCCAAGAACCAGGAAGACTGGCACAACCTCGACGACAACTACGACAACCCAGAGTACAAGTACCGAGTTATCGAGAAATATATTCAATCATTACTTGAAAGGCAATAACAAAAGTAGATCAAGGTTTGTTATAAACGGTCAACAGAGACCAATCGGTGTTGAGGAAGATCCCGAGGAGGAAGGTGAGGACTCGCAAATAAATCGGCCAAGTATCGAAGAAAGGAATGCTGGTTATCGAAGAATATTATTTGCCAAACGTCCCATAGAACAACATTTGAGACCGATTACCGATGATTTTGTTGAGAAAGATGACGATCCGAAAATATCTACTGGTAATAATTTAAGAAGACAACTTCACGAGGATTCGACTAAATCCAGTACATCTACTGTTAGTAATAATAATAATAATAATAATAGTAACAACGATGATGAACATTCTGACGTTTATGGTGGTGCATTGTCAACCACACGACCATTGTTCACAACAACTACTCCACCTAGAGTTCTTCAGCGTATTCCTGGACCGCGTTTGGAAAGACCGAAAATATTTGTTAATCGAGACAATTTAGGACCAGCTAGATTCGATGATGGCAACAAATACGAAGGTCCTAGAGTATACGAACCTGAATCAAAATCATCCTTGGAAGAACAAACTTCTACTCAACCTATTCTTATTCGTGGACCACCTAGAATACCTCTTGAAAATCGAGAATATCTTAGATCAACTACCGAACCAATTTTCATACGTGCTCAACCAGAATCTTATATACGTGAATTACCTCAAAGAGTATTGGTACAAGCTCAACAAAATAACATCGAAGAGGAACCACCCCAAACTTACAGACAAATACCAATTGGTAGACTTTTTTATAGACCCCTGACCAATCAACCACAATCACCTCTACCACCACTACAACAACAACAACAACAACTATACAGTACCACCACAGATGCAAACGTTCATTATTTATCCGATAACCCAACAGTAGAACCAGACGAAGAATCCAGGTTAACCATGAATCAAAATTACGTCAGACCAAGACAATATGCACGACCATTGATTTACCAAGAATTAGAAGCACGTGTAAGACCAATAGCAAGACCGATACAATCATCGTCAACACCACAAAACATCGATGATCGAGATTATCAACAAACAACACCCAATTATGTTTATCGTACAACTCCATTAGCTTTACCACCAGAACCACCAAACCCAATAGCACCACCATTGAGTAGACGAGATTTCCAAATGTTACTTAGACGTCTTTTGGTTAGCCAGTACGGCGTACAAGCATTATCCTATCCAAAAACTTATTTAGAAGATGCCCTTTACGACCAACAACCATACCCATCATATCAATCAGGATACCAAACACCCATAACAAGACCAGATATTCCTACATACGATCAACAAGTAACCATGCAATATGGTGATCGTGTACCATTGAGACGTCCAGCTTATCCCAGAGGATTAAATCCGATGTATCAGAATCACCAATACCAAGACGATTACCAAGATGGCAGATTTGCTAAACGCGTTTACAGGCAAAAATTTTACACCCAGGATATCAACGACGAAGGAGATGAAATTTTACCAGCTCCTATAAGGGAAGCCTTACTTTTACGAATGTTGCAACTTGCTATTAACGCTGAACGACCTGCTGTGGTAGGAAACACCATGATTAGTACTACAACACCTACTTCGAGGTACAGGAAGACTGGTCCTGTCAGAAGCGTTCAAATTATTACTGACGAGTCTGACGAGGACAAGGACGTTATGAACAAAAAAATGTAACCTTTTTCTTTTCTCCCCCTTTGCTAATCTAACTTCTATACATTTTTTTCTTTTTATTCTGTCAAAGTATAAAAAGTAACTCGTTCAATGAAAAAGTAATTAATAACAATAACAATAACAATAATAATAATAATAATAATAAGATTACAATGAGGTAATTCAAAGGCTGATTCTAATTGTGGTATTTTTTTTATAATAATTCACAAAGAAAAAATAATCTTTTAATCAGGTCAACAAGCAACAACCATAAGCTGTTATTGTCCAAAGATAATATCTCTCATATCCTCTTTTTAATTTTATTTTATTTTCTTCTTCTTAGTTTTAAGACTAATCCAAAGTTCGGTGTATCTTCACGTGCATTGTAAATACTGTTAGATAAGTTGGTGTAAAAAAAATTGATTGAAAAAAGTAAAGGAAGAAGAAGGAAGAAGAAGAAGAAGAAGACAAAAATATATGTAATGAAAATAAAATAGTGAAAGATAGTAGATAATCGGCCGTGAGAATTGGTTTCGTCATGGGCTGACTACGAGAGAGTGAACACCAAGAGACAGAATAATAACGTGCCTAAGTCTCTCCTTTCTGGGTAATTAGCATCACTTTTGTTGCAACATCAGCCATGTCGGACGTGCAAACGAAACGTTGCATGCGTAAATGTCTGTTTCTCTATCTGTTTCTCTGTTTCTCTGTCTGTCTGTTTGTCTGTCTGTCTCTGTTACGTTGTGTGATTGTATGCATAGGGAGGGTGAAGGGGAGGTATTTGTTAGTTCTTTTTCCTAATGGTGTTTGTTGAGAGAACAACTATGACGGAAATCTTATTTTTTCCTTGAATTTCTTCAACTAAATTCACCACTTTTTGTTCTTTTCTAACAATCAATGAAATTTAATCATTGCTATTTTACAAGGAAAGTTTGTTTTTTGTTTTATATTTGAACAAAGCTATAATAATTTGTCATTTATAATAATTTGTCATTTTAGAAGAACGATAGTGGTGAATTCAAATACGAGTGAATCTGTTCTAAGAATACGTTTTTGTTAATTATTTTTGAAATAAAAGTAATTTTCTAAATTATTAGAATATTATTATTATTGTTATTGTTATTATTATTATTTAATATAAGAGATACTCGATTAATTTTGAATCCAAATTCGAGTGCATCTTTCGAATATGTTGTTTTTTAATTACTTTGAAATAAAAGTAATTTCCAAATGATTAAAATATTATTATTATTTAATATGACATATACACTTGTTTAAGTTTTTTAAACAAATCTCAAAGTGTTGATTAAAATAATCATAATTTTATCAAATTTCTTTACAAAATAATATTCTCAATGAAATTGTAATTTTAACTTTATGTCTTTTGTATTTTTATTACAACTATTGCAATATTTAATTTATTTATAAGATTATTTGCATTATAGTATTCATACATGATTAAATTGATTCTTTTTATTATTATTACAATCTGTAAAAAAAGAAAAATGTTATCAAAACGAACGACAAGAAAAAATCTGTTTCAATATTCAATCGTCCGGATATGCCTACTCGTGAAAGGTTCTTATTAAAGTGACTTTAGACATTCGACAGGATACCAAATTTCCGGCATTCCATGTAACCCCACAGAAACATTGATTTAGTATTCATAGTCAATTTTTCACACAGGATCTGGACAAGATAACGAGGAGTTCTACTACGAATTACCTAATTAGGCCAACTGTTCTCTTCTACTCGACAATTTTCTTCTTTCTCGTGGAAAGTTGACGACTTACTGAGACAAGAATTTCTGTTATCTCACGGTACACACGTATATACACATTTCAATGTATTAAATACGTGCATTTATTACAAATATACATGTAGAAAGGTATTCAAAGAAACTGCTGCATAAATCATACAAATAAAAAGATAGAAAATAATACGTTCTTTTTCTATATATTTTTTTTCTATAGAAATCGAAATTAACAACAACTATTAGATTGTCGAGTACGAAATGAAGTAAATTTTTCAATTCAATTATGTGCATTTTTTTGCTCCATTTCATATTTGACCAGCTTCATACAACAAACATTGTAGTTTAATTTAATACACAATTATATATACACGAACATTTCAATCCATACGAAATAATAATAATAATAATAATAAAAATAATAATAATGATAATAAAAATCATATAATGAAGTGTACACTAACAAGATTTCATTTAGGTACTTAATTAGTTCATTGTGTTGTATAATATGTACAATTCTCTAACTTACATGGTAAAAGTAATACGTATGAGCAAATGTGAAATCAGGAGGATAAATAGAACGTATTCTCGTGAGAAGATTATTATGATACTTGATTAATAGACGCAATAGAAATTTTCGAATGAATTGAGGAACTACGTGGTACGTTTTTAAGACTTTCGATGTCATCGTCGTAAGAATAATGACTGAATGGTTCAGTTTGTACACCTACGTCCTCGTAATCCAATTCGAGAGGGTCTTGTTCGTAAATAACATCGTGACTACGTGGACGAGCAACTGATGGTATCCATGGTTGTGGTACACCTTTACCTAACGCTAAAAATACAGCTGCTGTTGAAAGTAAAACTACAGAAGCAACACCGAATACAAGTCGCCATGATCCAGCGATCTAAAATGATTTCATTCGTGTTAGAAGAAACTTTTTGTTAGGTTTGAATTATTTTATTAAAAGATTTGTAATATAATTGTGATATATTATTTACCGAACCATGAAGTGCTTGAGTGACAAAATAATTAGCAGCCAATAAACCGGCAGCACCTAAAGTCGAACACAATGCACAAGCTGCAGCAGCACACGCTGGTGATTCGGCTGGTGCCAAATCTGCAATGGCAGCAAGTGCACCAGCCGGTGCTGTTCCGGATACCAAAAGTGCAGCAATACCTAACCATGCTGCACCCAATGCTTGACAACCTGCATATCCTGCTACGAATAGTAACGCTGCTGGTATGAAATGTGCTGGAAATATCAAATCAAATGAAATTGCGTAATTATATGGAAACTATTGTTGATGTGTGTTGAATAATCAAAGATAACGTATGATGAGTAGATAACACGAAAGATAAACAATTTTATGATAGTAGAGTTTGGTCGTAAGAATGTTGTGAGAGTATAGAAACCCAAAAAAATTATGTCATATGTTACTTTAATTTGTTATCATCGTTGTTGAGATGTTACACTGTACCTGTGTAAACTACCAATTTTCTTGCAGTAGTTGTTGAAACGATTCTAGATTCTCTAACATGGTCTACTAAAAGACCACACGTTAATGCAGCCATGAAATGTCCTATATGAGGTAAAGTAGTCAACACAGAATCCTAAAAAGTGTAGACAATATTTTGATAAATCATTTGAAATACTTTGGTAAAACATTTCTTATTGAAAAATCGTGTAAAAACAAGCTCACGTTAGCTGTAGAAAATCCATAAATTAATTTCAAATATTTCGTCATTCCAAGTGCAAGAGTAGCATCACCCCATTGATTTCCCATAGTTGCAACAGCTGATGCCCAAACTGGTACAGATCTTAATAACTTTCCCCAAGGAATCACAGCAGCCTAGAAACATTGTTAAAACTCTTTGATCGTTGAAACATTTTTCATGATTTAAAAAATTGTATATTTACGTTTGTATCATGTTGATAAGATTTTGGAGTGTCTTTGACAAATCGACCAAATGCGAAATACCAGCAAAGGGCTAAGAGTACTAAACCGTAGCAAAGTGAATCTCGTCCGAATGTTCGAACAACTGCTGTTCCTAACCAACCAGTTAAACAATATCCAACGCTGACAGCTTTAAAAAGTAAATAAATAAATTAATTAATTAATATTTTGATTGATTAAATGATCTATATGTTAATTAATTACCAGCATAACAACTGAAATATGAACTCCGAGTGTTGCTTTTGAACCAGGTCATTGCAAGCATGTGGGCTGCTGGCATGGTTGCACCCTAAATAAAAATGGTAATTCAATTAATTAAAGCAATAGCTTTCTAAATAATTATTATTAAAATATAATTAATATAATTGTATTTATTTACAGTACAAAGTCCTTGAAAAAGACGTAATGCAACATGCGATGGTCCTCTCCAAGCTGCTGGTACCAACAATGATGCCAAACAAGCACTAAGTACTGCTCGTGAAAATACCATTGAAGGACCTGATCTACCCCATACCAAACAACCCCCTAATATTGGTCCTGCTACTTGACCCCATAGAAAAGCTTCTCGCATTATGGATTCTGTTCTTTCCTCCGGTGGTAACTTAATATAAATTAAAATATTAATTATCTTTCCAGTCCCCAATTTTTCACATACATCAAAAAATATAATTTATTATATTATATTTAAATCATTTTTAATTAGATATAATAATATTATATATTGGGGGTATAAATTAATTCGGCCCGTTTTTTGTGTATGATCAAAAATGCATTTATCATTCCCATGGATTTCAATCGTATGGAAACCGTTGCTTGAGTAACTCCCAATGATTCTGCAAGCTCTTCCCTGCGTTTGACTTGGATCTTTATCGAGTAATGCTTCCAATTCTTTGTCTTCGAATATTTTTGACTGTCCAGAGCGAGACTTGTCTTCCATGCTGAAATCAGCATTCTTGAAACGTCGAAACAATTCCCTTCATGATTTATCAGTTAAAGCATTGTCACCGTAAACTTCTACCAGCATTCGATGCACTTCAGCTGCGCTTTTCTTCCAATTAAAATAGAAAACTAAAACCTCCCACTGCAAATGGTGCTTAGTTGACACAAAAGTTGAGATATTCAACGCAGTAAAAAACAGGGGTTTTGTGTAAAACTCAAAACGATGTGCACTGAATATTATTGACAGATGTCTAACTTCTTTGAAACCACCGGAATTAGTTGTCGCTACGATACTTTCATAACAGCCAGAGTTATGTTTTGAAACTGGACCGAACTAATTAATACTCCAAATACATTATTTTATTCCTATTGAAATAATTGATAAGAAGAATTAATTTGACATGATTTTAGTAATTAGGGTAAATGTGTATACCTCCAAGAGGATAACTTCGAAATCTTCAGTACGATTTCGACTGCTGATATTGACAAGCATGTCACAGTGCCAGGACGTGTCGATGATAGCATGGTTGTCTTCCTGTTTGGCTAACAATGCAACTGACGAACTAACTTCTACTGCACCACACAATGCAAATCCTACTGCAACCAATGCAGCTACGATATGTCGTGCTCTGACAGCAGCTAAAATGATTGACAACATTTTTTTCATATCCGAACATTGTATCGTCTCTTCCATGTTTCTTTTGTTTTTGGTTTTTTTTTTATTTGTTTATCCCAGTAAACGATATTTTTTGTTTTCCAAATTCTTGTAGAAATTTAATTTAATTACTTGAATTATTTTGTTTTTTTCTAATATTTTTTTACAAATTTTATATCGTTGTGTTTTGTTTTTTTTTAAAATAATTATTGTAAGAGACAATATGAGGAAGAAAATGTTGGAACGACGAATCGCAAAATTGAGTACTAAGCAAGGCATATGAATTTTGCGATTCGGTGCTCGACTATCTCGTGACACATGTTTGTCGAATCTCTTCTTTATCTTAAAAAAACAAACCGCTCAAAACTAAGAGAGGAAGAAGATAGTAGATGAAGATCTTTAAGATATTCTTTTTTTTTTCCTCTATGTAAAATAGAATGGCAATAAAATGATTAAAACGTTATACTAAAAATAGAAATTAAAATTACATTGTATACATAGTAATCGTAATTGCATTTAATGTCAAACGGATTAATCAATGTGTCAAAATGAAATGTCAAAATATCTTGATCGATAATTAATCATAAGTTTCAGAAATTGTGCAGAATGTGAAGCATACATTTATTCTAATTTAACTTTTCTACTAAAGCATATATAAATATAAACAAAAATGTAGATTTAATTAATTATGAATGAATATTTAGTTTAAAAATTAGTATATGTTCATAGATTAATTCAATTGACAGTATAACAAATAAAAAATTCAGGAATAAGAAAATTTAAATGACTTGCATTTGATCTCAAACGATCAATGTGTCAATGAACAAATCAATGTGTCAAAATGAAATGTTTAAAATGTCTTCATCACTTAATCATAGCTTTCACAAATAGTGCAGAATATGCAGCATACATTTATTCTAATTAACTTTTCTACTAAAACACGTATAAATATAAACAAAAATCTTGATTTGATTGTTAATAAATATTAAAAATTAGTTTATGTTCATAGATTCATTCAATTGACAGTTCAGTTATAATACATATAATTAATTAAAAAATTCACTAAATGACATGCAATTGACCTCAAATGTTTAAATCAATGTGTCAGAATGAAATGTTTAAAATTTCTTGATCACTAATTAATTGTAGTTTTCACAAATAGTGCAAAATGTGCA